>JARYGA010057781.1:0-27249 GCA_030545235.1 Helianthus tuberosus
AAATCCATTTTACTATGGTTATTCATTTAACCATACATTATGACATTTACTTATACATATCATCTGAACTCATTGTTTTTCAAATGATTTACAAAACAAAGCAAATTACAAGGTTCATGACTAAACATTTTCTCAAACATAAGTCATGGAACCTATTTTCACAAAACCTATGTATCTCACAGGCATTTTTATGCTGACGTACCTATTTTCACATGTGTTTTTCAGGAGCTGTTGCATAAGATGATCAAGATATACATAGGCAGACTTGGGCTTTAGTGACAATAAAAGATGCAAGATTAGTTATTTATGTTGTATTTCCTTGTTTGTTAAGACATTGTAACACTTTTAATCAATAAAACAAAACTTCAATTGCCATGGATTTGAAACAATTAATTCTGTTACAACACTCCCCGACATTTCCGCCACGTTTTGTATGTTCTACGTGGTCGGGGTGTGACAGAAAAGATGGTATCAGAGCCAATGGTTATAGGGAATTAGGTTATTAGTAATGCTTTGACCTAGTCTATAACTTTCTTAGGACCCTAACGCGAGTTTACTTGCGTTTAGTCATAAAACAATACCGTCACCTATCCTTAGGCGACTACCACAACAAGAACATAATTTTCAAAACCGTTTTGAAAACTAATCATCTGTTCTAGGATGATTTATTACTAGGTTTTGAACCCTCTGTTATAAGGTTTTGAACCCCTTTGAGTTTTCAAAAATCTCGTCAAGGTTTTGGGTTTTAAATAATGTGAACACGTGCAAACTGGAAGGGTGAATGCCTGTATTCTGAGTTTTCTGTCTAGGCAAGCACTTCGTATACATCTCAACCAGACGCGAGACCAGTTGTGCTTACCTGGGAATTCTTGGGATGAGTGTTCACTTATAGGCGAGCATGTCTTCGCGATACATTATTTTTGACCCATTTACTTTGATTAGTCACTGTGTGTCGTTTGTTGCTTTGTAGTAACAAACAAATGACCACTATCCATTGCTTTCATCAAATTTGTTTCATCTCATTCTTTTCGTCTAATTCTCTCACTCGTTTCCTTTCATGTTTCCTCTTTTAGAATGCCTCCTCGACGCGAAAACCAGATAGCGACTGCCGAGCTGGCAGAAATCATTGCGCAGCAAATGGCTGCTCAATTCCCAAACCTCTTTGCTCAATGGAATCAAGCCAACAACAACAACAATGGTCCATGCAATTTCAAGAGTTTTAACTCGGCGAAACCACTCAAGTTTAGTGGTTCTGAGGGAGCGACTGGTCTTCTTCAATGGTTCGAGAGCATTGAGAATACTTTCCGCCACGTGCAGTGTCCTGACAATCGCAAGGTCGAGTTTGCTTTGAGTGTGTTCCAGAAGAGAGCCCTTACGTGGTGGAACGGTGTTATGAGAGATCGTGGTGCAGAAGTTGCTCTAGCACAGACATGGGCTGAACTTAGAGCCCTTATGATGAAGGAATTCTGTCCTAGACACGAGATCAGGGCTTTGGAAAGGGAATTCGACAATCTTGAGCAAGACAGCGGTGAGCATCGAGCCTACACGGACCGTTATGAAGAGTTAAGTCTGTTATGCCCAAACATGGTCACGCCTTTGGATAAGGCAATCGAAAAGTACATTGATGGCCTCCCTGATTCAATACAAGACATTTTGACTGGTAGCAACCCTACTACAGTTAGACAGGCCATTGAGCTATCTGCAACCTTAACTGAATCAAAGATCAGGAAAGGTAAACTTTTCCGAAAAGGTGACAAGAAGCCGGTCGAAGAATCGAAACCAATCGAGGAATCAAAGATCATGGATGAACAGACTGGATCCCCTAAGAGGTCAAAGAAGTGAAAGGCTTCTCAGAACTACGCTATGGTCGCTCACAATGATCAAGCCATCCTCAACCAACCAGCTCAACCCCCTGCCAGGAAACCCTACAACGGAACTGCACCCTTGTGCAACCAATGTGGCCTACATCATCATGCTGGGGTGAAGTGCCACACATGCCAAGTTTGCGGACTTATAGGTCATACAGCTAGGGTTTGCCCAACCACAGTTGCACCAAATCAAGCTGGCAACAATCCTGCTCAGGCTCGTTTTCCACCTGGATCTTGCTACAACTGTGGCGAGATGGGCCATTTTCGTAGGAATTGCCCAAGGCTTGCTAATGCAAATCCAGCGCAGGGATGAGCATTTGATCAACCAGAAGACAACATCGTTTAGAAATAATCACGTCTTATGTATTATTTTCTTTTGTTGTCAAGATCCAAGAAACAGTTGTTATCGTTGTTTATAAATAAATCTTTTACATTGCAATGTATTTATGTGATTGTATGTATAAACAACATATCCCCTACAATACCGACAATCAAGGAACCGCATTCCTTGAAGAACAGACTACTCCCAAATTTCTTCCATTGTATGATCTCTTGCGTTTTCCGCGAAAATCCTAAGTACCCGTTCCTTCCAAGAGAAACGAAGTACGAGGTGCCAAGTTAATAGCAATCAATAACAAGATAATAACAATTAAACAACTATGTGATTATGTGCTTATGAACATTACAAGACAAACTGTGCGGACTGTGCAAGGAATTACGTAATTATGGATGCATACATGATTATGGAAATTTAGTGCACAGAAACCACAGCGAGCTTTGTCATGTACCTAGAAGTTAACCCTATTCATTTCCAATTCTGATGAAGTATCCGTTGAGGAAAAATGAACTAGCTATTCATTTTTCACTTTTGAAGAATATCCGTTGAGGAAATGAATATCCGATTATCCTTCATTTCCAATTCTGAAGAATACCCGTTGAGGAAAATGACTCTGTTTGTGCATTTTCGTTCTGAAGAGTATCCGTCAAGGGAAATGAATATCCGTTTATCCTTCATTTCCAATTCTGAAGAATACCCGTTGAGGAAAATGACTCTGTTTGTGCATTTTCGTTCTGAAGAGTATCCGTCAAGGGAAATGAACATCCGTTTATTTAATCCTTCATTTCCGAACCTGAGGAAACAACCGTTGAAAAATGACTCCGTCAGTTCATTTTCGTTTCTGAAGATTATCCGTTGAGGAAATGAATATCCGTTGTTTAATCCTTCATTTCCGAACCTGAGGAAACAACCGTTGAAAAATGACTCCGTTAGTTCATTTTCGTTTCTGAAGATTGTCCGTTGAGGAAATGAATATCCGTTTGTCTATCATTTTCATTTCCGTTTCTGAGGAAGCAACCGTTGAAAATGACTCCGTTTGTTCATTTTCGTTTCTGAAGATTTGTCCGTTGAGGAAATGAATATCCGTTTGTCTATCATTCTCATTTCCGTTTCTGAGGAAGCATCTGTTGAAAATGACTCCGTTTGTTCATTTTCGTTTCTAAAGATTTTCCGTTAAGGAAATGAATCCCCGTTTGTTTATTCCTTCATTTCCGCTTCTAAAGAATACTCGTTGAGGAAATTGACTCCGTTTGTTCATTTTCGTTCTGAAGAATGTCCGTTAAGGAAATGACAGGATTATGCTCTACATATCTCTGGTGGTTATCTGACACAAAGTCACAAATAGACTCCTACGAATTAATTTCGGGACGAAATTTCCTAAAGTAGGGGAGACTGTAACACCTGTGTCATTTCAACCATCAAACAAATTCCAAACCAATGAAATATTGTATTTCATACTTTGGACTTGTATAAATATGTGTATCTTTTGCACATATCAACTCATGTTCGATTTCAAGCTCTAAATCGCTTTCTGGAAGGTTATACACGCACTGATGCGTAAATATAACCAGTTTAATGCAACGAACACTCCGGAATAGTGAAATAGGCTTAACATACCTTAAATAACCTTTACATAACTTAGATATAAGTTTTGGAAGGTTTGGTGTGGTGAAATCAAAGTTTAATCGCTTACAGGGACTAAATTTGACAAACTGCGAAAGTATGCCAATTTGAACTGTAACAGACCTTCCGGAACATGACCATAAGTTAAACATACCATAAATATCCTTTACATAGCTTAGAAATAGGCTTTGAGGGGTTCGGTGTGCTAAAATAAACTTTTGGGTCATTCAGGGACTAAAAGTGTCAAAAAGTGCACAAGTTTGTATTTTCGCGCATAACTTACGTTCTGAATACATCCGGACATCCAAAAATTTATGTAAGCATGACTATATTATATTTTAGTGTTCGCCATAAGAAAAATCCATTCGTCGCGTCATTTGGATCGTTTTTCGCGCTTATGCGCATTTCGTCGTAAATAAGCGAACATCGCGTTCGTACGGCCAAACGAACCAACCTCTGAGATATTTTTGAGCATGTTTTGAGTTCCCTATACTTTAACTTCATTTTAGAGCCTTGAAATGAGGTTAACGGGGTTCAAACGCATCGAAAAAGGCCTTAAAACACAACAGGGACCATTCCTGCCAATTTTGAAACTTTTCTGAAGCTGGTGCATGCTAGCGTAGCGCGAGCCCTATAGGCTTTACCAGTCGCGCTACGCGACTGCCTATGCTGGACAGAAAACATGCAGAAATATCAGTTTTGCACTTTCGGGACCAGATTCGATGTATTAGCCGTTGTTTAATTCATAACCACACATTCTAAACTTGCTTAGTCAGCGGATAAGGATGGAATTTAGGCACCATAACTTTGCAACACATGTATGGATGGAATTTAAGCACCTAAACACCATAACTTTGCAACACATGTACGGATGGGATTAAGGCACGTTTTCCATGAAACGATCTTAACGGTTCGGGTATTCCTATAAATACCCCATACCCCCCCATTGTTCTTAATCACTAGAAACTTGATTTGAGAAACTCTAAGTTGAAACATTTGTTTCATACCTGAGATTTTTGAATCGAGTTTAGCATTCGGGGACCCTTCGTAAGTATTCTTTCGTTCTTTTCCTTATTTTACTGCTTTTCGAGTCAGAAAGTCAAACTTTGTTTGACTTTCAGCGTTGACCAGTAATGGTCAATGCGAAGTTCGTTTGAACTTCGCAACGTGAGTGTAATCACGTTGGTCATAGTCCCTTGGGACTATGCCCACTGATTTCCACGTTGTCTAGGGTCGTAGGGTAAACGATCTGATAAATCGCTTATACCTCGAACCCGACCCAGTTTGGTCGATCATTAGGATCCGACCAAATACATTAGGTGACCCTAGTATAGGGCATAACCTTCCGAGGTTATACCCTATGGTCACATCGTTTAAGTAGTTGTATGATAGGTAGTTTATATGCCTTAGGTAAATTACCAGAATACCCTTTTCATGTATAATTGGTAATTAAGCATATGTAACCTAAACTTTTGTCACATAACTGATTATGTAACATGTTTAGGCATATAACACTTGTCATAGGGCTAGTTAGGCGGTCCGAACGCGTTTCACGCGCACGACGCGTTAAAGTAGCATAAGCTTCCTAAACGGGTCGTAAACAATTATGTTGGGTTTCATTTAGTATGTAGGCTTTGTTAAACCGAATGACACGAGTCTCTACACTCGTTTGGTTTACAAACCCTAATGCTACCCAATCTTCCGATCTAGGTCCGGTTAATTAACATAGTTACCTATACTAGGTGCCGTTTGATATCCGCGATCTCTAGCATTGTTTAGTTGTTACTCAAGGACTACTGAGCAATCTCAAGTGAATACATAGACCCCTCTTTTACTGTTTTCCAAACTGTTTTGGGGTGGAACACATGTGCCTACTTGTTACATTCATGCTTTCCCGTTTTCACATCATATACCTGCTATGTTCGTTAGTACATTATAGTACATGATTTCAATACATTTTATGCTATGTATGTCCATTATGTGCATACTTAGTACATTGTTTTACATTGCTTTTCTGTTGCATATGCTTATCCAGCATATGAACACATTATACTACATATTGAACCGTTGTAAACATTTGACTATGTGAACCGTTGTAATCATTTGACTATGTGATCCGTTGATATCTGTGAACCGTTTGTATCTATTATCCGTTGATATCTGTGAACCGTTTGTATCTGTGAACCGTTTGTATCTGTGAACCGTGTGAACCGTATTTGACTATACATGAACATTTCTATACTTGTTAAACATTTCATTTTTGGTGGTTTGGTTTGATTAAATGATTAAGTAACGATGCGTGTGTAATATGATACAAGCATGGTGGATACGCCGCTGGTACTTCCTATATATAAGTGTTTGTATGGTATTACATGTCGTAGCGTTATTTGAATCATTTCAGTTTGAGACATATAACATTTTATACAAATAACATACTTTTCACAAGACATTGTTTTACAAACAACTTATCTTATACAAATCCATTTTACTATGGTTATTCATTTAACCATACATTATGACATTTACTTATACATATCATCTGAACTCATTGTTTTTCAAATGATTTACAAAACAAAGCAAATTACAAGGTTCATGACTAAACATTTTCTCAAACATAAGTCATGGAACCTATTTTCACAAAACCTATGTATCTCACAGGCATTTTTATGCTGACGTACCTATTTTCACATGTGTTTTTCAGGAGCTGTTGCATAAGATGATCAAGATATACATAGGCAGACTTGGGCTTTAGTGACAATAAAAGATGCAAGATTAGTTATTTATGTTGTATTTCCTTGTTTGTTAAGACATTGTAACACTTTTAATCAATAAAACAAAACTTCAATTGCCATGGATTTGAAACAATTAATTCTGTTACAACACTCCCCGACATTTCCGCCACGTTTTGTATGTTCTACGTGGTCGGGGTGTGACATTACACCCACCCCGTTACCTAATCACTTCCCTAACCCAACGGTTCAAACAGTTACAAATGGTTCCCATATAACAAATGGTTACAAACGGGTCACATATATCAAATGGTTACAAATGGTTCACATACATCAAATGGTTACAAATGGTTCACATATATCAAATGGTTACAAATGGTTCACATATATCAAATGGTTACAAATGGTTCGAAAAGTTCAAAATGTAAAACAATGGGCTAGCATGTTAAGTGAACATACATAGCAAAACATAATGAAATCATGTACTAATAGTGTACTAATGAACATAGCATGTATATGATATGAAAACATGGAAAGCATGAAAGTAACAAGTAGGCACATATGTTTCACCCCAAAACGTTTGAAAAACAGTAAAAGAGGGCTCTATGTACGCACCTGAGGATGCTTAGAAGTCTTGACTAACCACCAAGCAAAGCTAGAGGGATCACGGAAATCAAACGGCACCTAATATAGGTAACTATGTAAATAACCGGACCTAGATCGGGAGATCAGATAGAATGGGGTTTTGTAAACCAAATGAGTATAGAAACTCATGTAATATGGTTTAACAAAGCCTACATTCTAAAAGGAAACCTATCCTAAGTGCTTATGACCCATTACGACCCGTTTAGGTAGCTTACGCTACTTTAACGCGTCGTTCGTGTAAAACGCGTTCGAACCGCCTAACTAGTCCTATGATAAGTAACATATGCCTTAACATGTTTAATATTATTGCCTAATCAGTTTAGATGTCAAAATTTAGGTTACATATGCTTAAAATGAATTTATACGCAAAAAGGGCATTTTGGTCATTTTCCTAAGGCATATAAATTACCTATCATACAACTAACTAAATGAAGTGACCATAAGGTATAACCTCGGAAGGTTATTCCCGATACAACTATGGTCACCTAATGTGTTTGGTCGGATCCTAATGATCGACCAAACGGGTCGGGTTCGAAAGTATAAGTGATTGTTTAGATCGCTTACCTTACGACCCTATATAAGCACTAAAACTAAAGTGACGAGCTAAACATGTTAAAACATGTTTAACGAAGTTTGAAAACAGGTTTGGTATCAAAACAAACGGTTTTGATACCTAAAAGTAGTTTGGTTACAAAATACGCAAGAACACGCATTTTGGCCGAAACTACGACTCGTCACTAAGCCTAGATAACGTGGTAATCAGTAGGTATAGTCACAAGAGACTAAAACCATCGTGATTACACTCACGTTATGAAGTTCAAACGAACTTCATGTTGACCATAAACTGGTCAATGCAGAAAGTCAAACATAGTCTGACTTTCACGCTAAAACGCGTAAAAGAACGAAAGAGGACTTACAACGGGTCCAAGAATGGAAGCTTTGATCCGAATATTCTCAGGTATGAAGTGATAACACATCAACTTAGAGAACAAATTCAGATCAATGGTGTGAGTTTGAGAGTGAAGTGGGTGGGGGTATTTATAGATTTCATAGAACCGTTAAGATCGTTTCTTGAAACCCGAGCTTTGATCTAGGTCGTACACATGCACCCATTGTTTTCTAAAACCATGGGAGCCCCTAATATGAGTCCATGGTATTTTAAAAACCATTAAATATCAGCCCATAGTTTGCAAAACAATGGGCTAAAACCATCAAAACTTCAAAATTGGACTAGGTTCATTGAATCTGGTTAGAAATTTCAAAAATGGTCCCTGCACTTGTAAAACTTGATTTTTGGCACTTTTAAGCCCCGTTAACCCCATTTCAAGGCTCTAAAATAAAGTTAAAGTATAGGGAACTTAAAATATGCTAAAAAACATCTCGGATGTCGGTTCGTTTGGCCGTACGGTTGCGTTGTTCGGTTAATTACGACGGAAATCGTAATAAACGCAAAAACGATCCAAATTACGCGACGAATGGAATTTTATCATGCTGATCACTAAAATAAAATATTTTAATGATTACATAAATTTTTGGATGTCCGGATATATTCAGGACGTAAGATATGCGTGAAAATGCAAACTTATGCACTTTTGACGCTTTTAGTCTCTATTGATCAAATAAGTTTATTTTAGCATACCGAACCCCTCAAAGCCTATTTATAAGCTATGTAAAGGATATTTAGGGTATTTTTAACTTATGGTCATGTTCCGGATTGTCCGTTACAGTACGAATTGGCATACTTTCGCAGTTTGTCGAATTTAGTCCCTATAAGCGAATAAACTTGATTTCGACACACCAAACCTTCCAAAACTTATTTCGAAGTTATGTAAAGGTTATTTAAGGTATGTTAAGCCCATGTCACTATTCCGTAGTGTTTGTTGTGTTAATCTGATTACGTTTACGCATCAATGCGCGTATAACTTCCCAGAAAGCGATTTAGAGTTCGAAATCGAATGAGAATTGATATGTGCAAAAGATACACATATTTATACAAATCCCAAGTATGAAATACAATATTTCATTGGTTTGGTATTTGTTTGATGGTCGCAGAGGCACCGGTGTCACACTTGTGATCGGTCTAAATGGTGCAATTGGTACCGTCTAAGTAATGCCTCCATCTTAATTCAAAGGTCCATGGCTTCTACCGCAGGTTATGACTCGTGCAATTCTTCCCGTAAATCCACTACATAAACCGTCACCTTCTCGTGCCGCATTGGCATGTAACTGGGTCTCTGCTTTGAATAGTAATGATATACCACTAGATCATTCGTGCCCTCAGGTAAAGACGATACTCAGTACATTGTAGTGTTGAGTTTCAAAAGCTTGAAGAGACGTTCTCCTGTTCCGTCGACCCATGACCACTCCAGCTACTCCAGACAGCAAGTTCCAAATCCAGACATACCTATAACCTGCGAGCATGCACACAAGTGTATCAGACAATGCTGGTGAGTTCATAGTTTTACCAAAACGTTAGTTACCAAGTGTTTAATCCAGTTTGTTAACAAATCCTAAAGAAATGTTGATAATACCTCGATACTGAACAAGACGGCTCCTGATGTATGTTTTGCCCGTTCCCCAGTGCTCCTATCAAAGCACTGGGCATGACTGGGTCATTAGTTCACACCCGTCCTCTCTAGTACGGGGTGAGGGTGCTAAACCTAAGTAGCGCTACCAACTAATACCCCGTTACCTCTCCGGTAACAAAAAGATGGGACTTAAGAGTGATAGGGTGAGAGTATTATCTAACATTCCAGTTTTAACCCAAAAAGACTTATCCCTCCCCGGGATACCCACTGACTGTCCCAACCACCGGGACGCATGCTCAAGAGTAGTGAACTCACCGTTGATTTGCTCGGTAGAATTAATTACTCGTTTTTAACACAAGTGGTCACCCAAACCCTATGATATTTGCACATAATAGTCAGTTTGTATACAATTCCAGCACGTATCATTTCGCATGTATTCATCAGGTAGTGCACAAAATTACAAGTAGTGGCATGCGTTATCCGAACACTAGTCTAGTCAGTTAATCAAGTCTTATGGCAATTTACTACCATGCACGATCCCAAAACATGAAGCCCAATAAGTTATACAGCCCGTTTACCAGTGTATGATCAAACGGCCCAAGACGACTCAGCGGCCCACAATAGGATGTGCAGCCCGCTGAGAATATGTGGCCCTTAACACCGATCTGGCCCAACTGCCCAACAGCCCACCATGGCTGCGCAGTTATCCCCGAGCCCTCTATGCGGCCCAACCGCATCTATGTACCAGCAACCTTCCTATGCGGCCCAGCCCACCAATAAGTGTGCTTACTTTTTAGACTGACCCAATTACATGTAAGGACCAATAAACATATATATATTTATATGATTAACATGCAGCCCAATTAATTCGTGTGGTACATCAGCTAGTTTATGGAGTTATTTCCCTCACAACTACCCGGCCTAAACTTCATCACATGGCCCAAAAGGAATGGTGTGATTTAACCTAGCTTATAAAACAATTTCAGGAAGCATTTACACATTGCATAGACATTTACTAACTTGATTAATTTATCACACCCTCTTGATATCAAGTATCGCTATTTGTTACATGGACATCCCATAATTTAGCGAATCTGTTTTAGTTGTGCATCAAAACTCTATACTATTCAAGCACCAACATAATAACAACAATATGCAACAATATCACAACAACCTCATCGATTCCTTACTAGGATTTACTATCCAACCCTAATGTATGCACATTAGAAACGATCATGTATAAGATTATTGGTATGGATATTCTAGATTTCATATTGTTCAATCAACCCTTGACTAACTACCATATAATATTAATCATGCATACGTATCCAAACAGTGTTTATTGTTTTTGCATACAACCAAATTATCCTTCTAAATAACCCGTTCATGCAACATACCAATCTAGTTCTTTAAATCAACAGATTCTAATCACATAACTCTTTTATATCCATGACTATTATTATATCTAAACAAAGTGTACAAACAATTCACACCAATAATCCACACAATATACGCATAAGGAAGGAACCGAGATGTTATTTACTAACCAAACAATGTATAGAACTAGGCACACGAGATGATCCTTAAGAGAAAGGCTTCGACGAAGGTGGGGGGGGGGGGGTCTGCTATGCCGCACGTAAACTTGAGAGAGATAGGGTTTTGTTTTGAGTTATGTGATAAGAAATCATATAATACGTACATAAGAGATAGAGGTTTTGGGACGGTTGTTCTTTTGACCGAATGGGCTTAAGCCCATAGACTTGGGCTGCCGCAATACATGGCAAGGCTGCCATCATAATGGGTAAGGGTGGCGGGTTGGGCTTGAACTTCGGTGCTTGCTTTGGGCTTCAAAGGATGCGGCCCAGTTGAAATAAAACCATTAAATTGAAAGTCATTAGGATACGACCCAATAGAAACAACCCGTTCTCCTAAGCAAACACATTCACACTTAATTCTTCACATGTCACGTATAAATAATTCATGAGCGTTCAATATAGTTTAATGCATCAACTTGTCACGTAGAGTTCATGTAGGTTACACTTACATTTAATATTTCATAATATTACACAATACTTAGGTTTTCACTAAACATCAATCCAAACGATACTTCAAATATCCATACATCAAGCACGAGTGACAACGTCAACGAATTAAGAAAACAGAATTGTGAACACGCAATGCATAGAGGAAATACCTAGAAATTTTTGGTTGTCACACTACGTCCTTTAGCCCTAACCAGGTTAAAATTTTAAGTTAAATCCAGTCATGTGCACACATAAGGGTAAATTCTTCTTTGACCATGTGTGCAATAGATATGTTTTGCTCTTTGATCTATGTCATCTCTCTCTAAACTATCTGCTACTAGAATAAAACAATCACCCAAATCTGCTACACACCACCGCCTCCATCTATGTCTCTTATTCTCATCTAACCTACCCTTATTTCTTTTTAATCTTTCTAGCCACCTATTTCAAAATCAAACTACAAATCAAAGTCAAAACCTCCTATTTTTAAAAGTCAAAATTCATTACAACAATCAACTAAGAAACACTCAAAATCTCATGTTTTTACATTTATTTACCCACACCACCCACCCCGCCACCACCACCACATCAAAAAACTCCTTTAAGAAATTCACACGAAACAGGAGATCCAAATTATGGTTTTTGAGTTACCCCAAATTATAATTCAAAAATCAACAAACATAAAAGATAAGCACCAAGAGCCCCTAAACCACATCATTCAGTCTTGAACTTTTACCATCATATCATCCCCATAAACCTTTAATCATATTTCAGATCGATGAAGAAGTGGCAAAACAGAGATAATATCTTTTCGCATCCATCAAATAATCCCCATTAACGACCACCACGATCGTCTAGGGTTCCGGATCTGGTGTGTGTGTGGTGGTGGCGACCTATATGGTCAGAGATGGAGAGGAAGGACTAGTAACTTTCTAACCTAAGTTGCTCGGCGAAAGACCAGTCTGCCAGTGGTTGTAGTTCCGATACTGGTGTTTAAAGAGAGAGAGAGAGAGAGAGAGAGAGTATTTGGGTGTTTAAGGAATGAGTGGGTGCTGACCTGAGTAGTGGTGGCGAGACGTTTAGGTGGTGGCCGGCGACAGGAGTGGCGCGGTGGTCGGCGACAGGAGTGCTGGTGGTAAGGAGATTAAGTTAAATAGGTGTTACAGAGAAAGGGAGAGTGGTGCTGTAGATCGGGAGGATATAGATAATGTAGATAATTTGAGGATTTTGATTTGTGTTTTATAGAGAAATGAAATATAAAATATAAAATATAATATAAATATATTTTCTTGTTCTTTTCTTTTTTTAATGTTTTTTTAAGTAAATAAGTAAAATTACAAAACTACCCTCATGTGAATAGACTTAACTTAAAATTTTAATATGGTTAGTGCTAAAAGACGTAGAATGTAATGAGTTTTACAAATAAAGGATTGTGACTGTAATTACTAAAGTTAAAGTTCATTCATTGCAACCCGATACAAACATAAAGGATTAAAAGTGTTATTTACCCTTACTTTAATCTTGAGAAATGAATTATTGTGTCTAATCATGTAATACGAAATGTTTCAAGAAGAATTTAAATATACTCCTCCTTAATTATCATTACTAAGTACTTATCAATTACGTCAATTATTACGTGCTTAACAAACACTTTTTCAAAAGCATTTTATACTTTTAAATATCTTATTTTAGTAATATATTTCTTTAACAATGTAATCGCTCTTATGCTGTAATACATAACTATGTGATATTTTATGTAAACTGAGTGACTCGCCAGTATTTCCCCGCTGACAAATTATTTTTAAAACATGTTTCAGGCGACCTGATGTGAATCAAGGAAAAGTGCTACGTAGCACTAATAAAGCTTGAAGTGGTGGCTCGGTTAAATAAATAAACATGTTTTGAAAAACAGGGAATTTCCCCGTGAAATTCCTCTATTGTAAATTACGGGGTTTATCCCAAGTTATGAAATAAAATAATCGAGCATTTTCAAGTTTAAAAAGATCCTGTAAATCTTCCGCTAACAACTCAAATAATAAATACCACGTGATTTCTGTCCCGCGGCTTCTGGACCGGGTCACACCGGGACGGGGGCCGTGACAGAAAAAGGTGGTATCAGAGCCACTGAGTTAAGCTAATTAAGTATTTAGAAATACTTAATTTTTCTGATTGCTATTCTGTGATTCTATTAAAATTTTAATTTACAAAATTTTAACTTAGAATTTTGTGTGTTTCTTCATGTATGCTAACAGCATGAATGAACTATCAGAAGCACTTCAAATAATAAATACCACCGGTACCTTCACTGGTTACCAGGCTGATACTGAAGAACAAATGGTGTTCCAAGCCCAACCTCAAGAAAAACCTAAGCCAAAAAAGAAAAGAAGACTCGTAGGTTGGAGGCGTGTGCATAGGAAGAAACCAGCGATACAGAAAGTTATAAAGACTGAGGATCCGAAGGATAAAGGCAAAGGAATAGAGATCGGAGAAAGTTCAGGGCAAGCCCAGGAAATGCCACCCCGGGAAGAACTAGACCGCCAACTGGCAAATAGCGACCTCATCGGACCTGCCAATGAAAACCTCTTCGATTAACCAGCGGAAGCACAACTTCCAGTCAATCTGGAACCTGCTATCCCAGCTCCTATTATCCACCCTCGACCTCTAGGAGAGCTGGAAGAATGGTGGACCACTGACTGGCAATTTCAAAATCTCCTGAATAACCCTAATACCTTTTTCCCTCAATTTTACTCTGAGCCTCCACTACACCCACCTATGAGCTCTGAAAATTTAGATGAACTCCGTCACTATGGCGAGGAGCTGATTGATGCAGGAAACTGAATTAGGGATATGGGGGAAAGAATCTCTAGGAAATACGACGAGAGGGAACGTCGTTTTTGAAATGCTAGCTGACTGTGGTTGTGTGGTTGTGGGAGTATGTGTTTAATAATAATATAATAATAAAAATATAATCATATAAAAAAAACTAAAAGTAAAACTTTTGTAATATATTTAGTGTGTACGGATGCATACTACAATATATAAAAATGGAAGTCGCAAAGTCGACAATTTTGGCCATACGTGTTGACATGCTTATGTGTGATTGTGTTATTGTGACTAATTATTAAATAATTTTGTTCCAATAATTTATATATTTATATATTCGTAATTATCAGATGGAACACGCTGACAATGAACCAGTTAACGAAGTTAATCAATCCGAACAAAACCATGAAGATCAATTTCTGAATAGGCAAGATATAGAAAACATCGTTGCCCAAGGAATAGCAAATGCTATTCCAGCAATCCTTGCTGCTGCCCGAAATCCAGTTGAAACTCAACCAATTATTCAGAGCAAACGTACTCACGGCGACAATTTCAGTAATAGTGTAAATGGAGGCGGCAACATTAATAATAATGATAATGATGGGATGCAAGCCCCAATTCTTAAGAAAATGAAAGCTGCAATGCCTGGTTGCACTTACAAGGAATTTCTTGCCTGTAAACCGGTTGAATTTGCAGGAAACAAAGGGGCAACTGCTGCACTGCGTTGGTTAGAGAAAACCGAAGCAGTAATTAAAATAAGTAAATGTGCCAAGGAAGACAATGTCATGTATGCGTCAAATCTTTTTAAAGAAGGGGCACTAGAATGGTGGAATACGATACTACAAGCCAAAGGAAGTGATGTGGCTTATGCCATGAATTGGGAAGAATTTAAAAGTCTGGTGGAAAGAAAATTCTGTCCCGAATATGAAAAAGAACAAATGGCAAATAAGTTCTTGAACCACCGGATGGTGGATGTAGACTGTCGAGGATATACGTCGACATTTTTCGAGTATGCTAGAGTTGTACCAGCCCTAGCTTTGCCAGAACCGGTACTTATTTCTCGCTATATTTGGGGTTTGATTGGTGAAATCCGTGATATCGTTAAAGCTGCGAGACCTCGCACAATTGACGATGCAGTAGAATTAGCCAACACTTTGACAGATGGACTGGTTCGTACGCGAGAAGAAAATAGGAAGAAGGATGTAGCTCAAAAGATTACCCAAGGATTTCGTGTGGGTAATAGTAGTAACTTCAAGAAAAAGGGAACCGGGCCATCTCCCACTACTCCATTATGCGGTACCTGTAAAAGAATGCATTTTGGAAAATGCAAAGGGTATTGCAACTTCTGCAAAATTCCAGGGCATCAAGAAGAAGACTGCAGAAGGAAAAAATCCACAATTTGCTTCAATTGTGGAGAAGCTGGACATTTTAGACCAGACTGCCCTAAACTGGTCAAACCAGCTGATAACAAAGCCAAACCTGCAGAAGGAACTACCAAGAAAAATGCAAGAGCCTTCCAGTTGACTACCCAGGAAGTAGAACTCATCCCAGATGTGATAGCTGGTACGTTCCTTGTTCATGACGTCTATGCAAAAGTATTATTTGACTCTGGTGCAAACCAAAGTTTTATAAATATTTCATTCTGCCAAGCTCTTAATCTACCCTTAACCAACCTTAGACAAATTTTTACGGTAGAAACGGCAGATGGGAATTCTGTTAACATAAATAGGGTTTTGCAAGAAGGAAAGATAGAACTCTTAGGCCATAAATTTTCTGCAAACCTATTACCTATGGATTTCGCTGGATTTGATGTTGCGTTAGGAATAGATTGGTTAGTAGCCAACCATGCTCGAATTCTCTGTGATAAGAATTCTATAGAAATTCATACACCCACAGGAGAAATAGTGGTGATTACAGGAGATAGGCCACGTAAGCCAATGAAATTCATTTCAGTAATGAAATTGGCCAGTTATTCAAGAAAACAAAGACTAGTGTATATGATTTCGGTAATCATTAACACTAAAGGTAAGGAACTTAAGGAAATTCCAGTAGTATCAGAATACCCGGAAGTATTTCCAGAAGAACTACCTGGATTACCACCTGATAGGGAAGTAGAATTTAGAATTCATCTAATTCCTGGAACTACACCGATAGCCAAGGCACCTTATCGGTTAGCACCCACTGAAATGTTAGAATTGAAAAAGCAGTTAGATGAATTGTTAAGCAAAGGATTTATACAACCTAGTTCATCCCCTTGGGGAGCGTCTGTGTTGTTTGTGAAAAAGAAAGATGGTTCGATGCGAATGTGTATCGATTATAGAGAATTAAATAAAGTTGCAATTAAGAATCGATACCCATTACCTAAGATTGATGATCTTTTTGATCAACTCCAGGGAGCTAGATATTTTTCTACGATAGATTTACGCTCCGGATACCATCAGTTGAAAGTACAAGAAGAAGACATACCTAAAACTGCCTTCAGAACTAGGTATGGTCATTACGAGTTTACAGTCATGCCCTTTGGGTTAACAAATGCTCCTGCAGCATTTATGGACATGATGAATAGGATCTGTAAACCGTACTTGGATAAATTTGTAATTGTCTTCATCGATGATATACTTATTTATTCCAAAAGCCAGGAGGAACATTGTAAGCACCTGCATGTACTCTTAACTTTGTTAAGAAAAGAGAAGCTTTACGCCAAATTCTCGAAGTGTGAATTTTGGCTACAAGAGGTACAATTTTTAGGACACATGGTGAATCACGAAGGTATTCACGTAGATCCCGCTAAAATAGAAGCGATCACCAAATGGAAGGTCCCGCAATCAGCTATGGAAATTAGAAGTTTTCTAGGGTTAGCCGGATACTATAGACGGTTTATTAAGGATTTTTCCAAAATAGCTGTACCATTAACTAAGCTAACCAGTAAAGCAGTAAAGTTTGAATGGGGAACTAGACAAGATGAGGCTTTTAAGATTTTAAAGCAAAGGTTAACAAACGCCCCAATTCTTGCCTTACCAGAAGGAACAGAAGATTTTGAAGTATATTGTGATGCTTCTAAGCTAGGATTAGGATGTGTGCTGATGCAACGCAAGAAGGTAATTGCGTACGCCTCAAGGCAATTGAAATAGCATGAAGAAAATTATACGACTCACGACTTAGAATTAGGAGCAATTTATCCTTAAAATTTGGAGACACTATCTGTATGGCAGTAAGTTTACAGTTTATACAGATCATAAGAGTTTAAGATATATATTTGGGCAAAAAGAATTAAACACGAGGCAAAGGAGATGGATGGAAATCCTAAGTGATTACGACTGTGATATACAATATCACAAAGGAAAGGCAAGCGTAGTTGCAGATGCCTTAAGTCGTAAGTATCATGAGAAACAACGACGAGTTCGTGCTCTTAGATTAAGTTTACAATTAGACTTAATGGAACAACTGAAGAATGTCCAAGAAACAACAATCAAGGATGATACTGAAGGAATGAAAGGACGAATAAAGGAACTAGAGCAAGGAAATGATGAAATTTGGAGATTCCACAAGAAAAGGATTTGGGTACCTAAACAGGGAGAGTTAAGGAATAAAATTTTAGAAGAAGCCCATAAATCTAGGTATACCATGCATCCTAGTAATAATAAGATGTACCAAGATTTAAGAAACAATTTCTGGTGGATCGGTATGAAAAAGGACATAGCTAGATATGTATCTAAGTGTCTAACTTGTTCGCAAGTTAAGGCAGAACACCAGAAACCTTCAGGTTTACTACAACAATTAGAAATGCCTGTATGGAAATGGGAGCTCATAACAATGGATTTTGTTACAAAGTTGCCCAAAACCAGAAAAGGTAATGATGCGATTTGGGTAATTGTCGATCGATTAACCAAATCAGCTCATTTCCTACCCATGAAAGAAACTTTTAGTATGGAAAGATTAGCCAAGTTATACGTAGACGAGGTAGTATCCTTACATGGAGTCCCACTCTCTATCGTATCGGATAGAGATAGTCATTTCACTTCACATTTTTGGACGAGTTTCCAAGAAGCAATGGGGACACGATACCATCCTCAAACAGATGGACAAAGTGAAAGGACGATTCAAACCTTGGAATACATGCTCAAGGCATGTGTAATAGATTTTGGAGGAAATTGGGACAACCATTTACCTTTAATTGAATTCTCCTATAACAATAGTTATCATTCAAGCATCGAAGCTGCCCCATTCGAAGCACTATACGGATGAAAGTGTAGAACTCCAGTCTGTTGGGCAGAAATAGGAGAAAGTCAATTATCAGGTCCCGAAATCGTACAAGAAACCACTGACAAGATCACTCAAATCAAGGAAAGACTAAAGACGGCTCGAGATCGCCAGAAGAGTTATGCAGATAATCGACGCAAGCCGTTAGAATTCCAGGTTGGAGACAAAGTACTATTGAAAGTTTCTCCTTGGAAAGGAGTAGTTCAGTTTGGTAAGAAAGGAAAGCTAAGTCCAAGATACGTAGGACCATTCCCCGTAATCCAACGCATAGGACCAGTCGCTTATCGCTTACAACTACCAGAAGAATTAGCCGGGGTACATGACGTTTTTCATATATCTAACCTCAAGAAATGTCTATCGGACGAATCACTAGTAGTCCCTCTTCGAGACATACAGGTGAATGAAAAGTTGAAGTTCGTAGAGAAACCACTTCAAATAGAAGACAGAAAGATCAAGTTTCTCAAACACAAAAGATTGGTACTTGTCAAAGTCAAGTCGGATTCAAAAAGAGGACCCGAATACACTTGGGAGCTGGAATCGGAGATGAAGCGAAAGTATCCTCACTCATTTCAATAAATCTCGAGGACGAGATTTTAAATAAGGAGGGGAGGATGTAAGGACCTGCAAAAATGTCCCAAAATGACCCGTAAGTGAAAACCCGGACCCCTGAAACCCTAATGTGCATGAAAAACCAAGAAAACATGAAATTTGGTCTTCTCGCGGGCCGCGTAAATATAAGCATAGGCCTACGCGGGCCGCGTCAACTAAATGTTGACCAGATAAGCGATGCAGGCCACGTGGCAGCCACGTGGCGGACCTACCTGTGACACGGATGCCCTAGTCATAGACTAGGTGGCCCTCGTGGGCCGCGTAAATGTTAAGAAGGGGTTTTACGCGGCCTAAGAAGGGGTTTACGCGGGCCGCGTAAAACCCAATTTTTAGCTATAAATTGATCCGATCATGGCCTATTCATCTGTGTCGAAAACTTTGATAAAAAACGAAGTTCTACTGCTCAAAATCACGATTTCACGTAGGGAAACGCTGCTACGATATAGGGTATTAACTCAATCACTGCTACGATTCAATGTCCGATCGATTGAAACCAATCCGATGGATGTTTAAGTGCTGCCCAAACTCAGGCTATACTTTGTCATTCGTCGTAAATTCGATGGATGTTTAAGTGTTGCACTTTGTCATTCGTCGTGAGGGTTTTGATCTCGTGAGTTATCGTAAATGTTGTATTAAGTTACTGACCTAGTTCCGTATGCATTGCTGTTTTAATTTAGGTTACAAGGCTTATCAATAGGCTAAACTCTGCCCGTTTAAACTTGCAATGTGAGCCATTCTCTTTTTATTAAAGTTGTTTTACAATACCACAAACTATTTTCAAAGTTATAATTACAGGGATTAAGT
The DNA here is from genome assembly GCA_030545235.1 of Helianthus tuberosus. Classification (NCBI taxonomy): domain Eukaryota; kingdom Viridiplantae; phylum Streptophyta; class Magnoliopsida; order Asterales; family Asteraceae; genus Helianthus; species Helianthus tuberosus. Next base: position 20,251 of record JARYGA010057781.1, read on the forward strand.
CGTGGTTATCTTGAATCACTGGCAAGTGGGGTATTGTGCACATTACAAATTTCTCACGGTTAGGTTCATCAACCTAACAGTGATAATCATCACTACTTGGGTGAAAGGACCCAATAGTGGTATGACCATCGTCACATGGCTGTGACACGACGCCAGATAAAAATAAGATAGTAGCCATTGTAATCGCTCTTATGCTGTAATTCATAACTATGTGTCATTTTATGTAAACTGAGTGACTCGCCAGTATTTCCCCGCTAACAAATTATTTTTAAAACATGTTTCAGGCGACCTGCTGTGAATCAAGGAAAAGTGCTACGGAGCACTAATAAAGCTTGAAGTGGTGGCTCGGTTAAATAAATAAACATGTTTTGTAAAACAGGGAATTTCCCCGTGAAATTCCTCTATTGTAAATTACGGGGTTTATCCCAAGTTATGAAATAAAATAATCGGGCATTTTCAAGTTTAAAAAGATCCTGTAAATCTTCCGCTGACAACTCAAATAATAAATACCACGTGATTTCTGTCCCGCGGCTCCTGGACCGGGTCACACCGGGACGGGGGCCGTGACAAACAATCTATCTTTTATATTAAAGCAAAATAATGTTGACCATTTGACCATGATGTGGCAATGGACTTTGGCCAGATAATTGTATTTAGGCGCCATTTGATTATATATGGAAACTCTTAATTCTCAATCAATTCTCCTTCAATTCATATACCGCCTCACAATTCTTCTTTCTTTTTTCAAACGCTCCTTTGATTATATTTGGAAACTCTAATCAATTCTCATTAAGTTGAAATCTTCTCCAATATGTCGTCTCTTCAATCAATCCTTAAATCCCTAATTTCAATTTCATATGTTTTACCTGTTCCATCTCTCCATCTCTCTGTTGTTGATGTACATTATGTTTTATATTCATTTTGTGTTTTAAATCCTTCCAATTTCGAGCACAAATGAAAACCCTAAATCGGCATCAATGGCGTTGAACACCGGATTGAGATCATTATCTTCCAAATTGATTGCTTCTGTCTATTCTTTGCTCGCTAAATCTGGTAAGAATCAGTGACCTAATCTCTTTCGTAACGTTTGAGTGATTAATTTCAAACAATAGCTGATGATTCTGTGAAATTTGTTTGATATGTTTGTAGTCATATTAAGAGAGATGATCCCTCTCACATCAACAAAAATGCTCTGGTCAAGTGAAAATTGGACAAGTAACAAAATTCTTTAATGTTTCATATGATGTTTTGAAGTTGAAGTTGTGTTTTGAAGTGGGTTCAAAAAGTGGCTGCCTACCAGGTGTTTGATCAATTGCTTCCCATTTTATATGTATTATTTCAGATATTGTGTTTTGAAGTTGAAGTTGATTTTGTGTTTATTTCAGATTCAGGGTCTAGGTTGCCTCTTAAACGGGTCAGAATTATCTTAGAAAGTGGCTCCCTACCAGGTGTTTGATCAATTGCCTCCCATTTTATATGTATTATTTCATATATTGTGTTTTGAAGTTGTTTTTGTGTTTATGTCAAATTCAGGGTCTAAGTTGCCTCTTAAACGGGTCAGAACTGTCTAAGAAAGTGGTTGCCTACCAGGTGTTTGATCAGTTGCTTCCATTTCATCTCTTTTTATGGCCGATTACACTCACATCGTGTTTCTCTGCACAATCAATGTGATGTGTTTTTGGTGTTCTTTTTCATTTTCTTCCGGTCTTCTTAAATAATCAATGTGATGTGTAGGTAGGGTGTTCAATTAACACACGACTCCAGTTGTTACAGCTCAGCATTTCCCTAAGGTATTGTTACAAGTTTTAAGTTAAAATGGTTTGATGATGGAGGAGTTGCATGTTTTTTATGTGTTTTTTGATGATTGGTTACATGGGTAGTTATAAAAATGTGATTTTTTTGGGTTTTGGTTATTGGTAGGCATTAAAATGTATCAAAACAAGATTCAAGAAAAAAATAAAAACTTTGATAATGAAGAAATTGCAAGTTGGTTCTGTGTTTTTTGATGATTGGTTACATGGGTAGTTATAAAAATGTGATTTTTATAGTTTTTGACTATTGGTAGTCATTAAAATGTATCAAAACAAGATTCAAGAAAAAATAAAAACTTTGATAATGAAGAAATTGCAAGTTGTTTTTGTGTTTTTTGATAATTGGTTACATGGGTCGTTAACAAAATTTGTACTGTATGAATTTTACTGGATTAGGAAACAATGCATGTTTTTGAGTAATAATTGATCATTGTGGTTCATTATTTATTGTCAATGATTTTGCATGTGATGTGTTAGCTCTACTAGAAAGTTAACATTAGTTTACTAATTCAGCATCTGATGCTGTGAAATTAGATGATGCTAAAGTTGCATACAAGTAAAGTAGTGATTATATTAGTGTTCAAGATAGTTGAATGTGGCTATTGATAATACATTAACACTTATGATTAAGTTTGTTGAGTGGCATAAAAATACGATCTTGATTTGTGATTTATTTGATATATCATATATGTAGACTAGCATGAAGGGATGGAGGAATAAAGTAAACGATTCAACCCATATTTTGTACTTGGGGATCTTTGGGAGTCTTTAAAGGAATGGAGTGCATATGGAGCTGGAGTTCCTCTTGTGTTGAATGAAAATGATTCAGTTGTTTAATACTACGTTCCTTATTTGTCCGGCATTCAACTTTATGTAGATCCGACAACACCCCTAACCAAAAGAAGGTGAGCATTATAGTTTTTATTTACTAACAAGCGTTTTCAATTAGTTTATCTTGCTGAATGATGTTATGTTTATAATAGATTTATAGCTAATCTCTCGGATCAGCAATTAGGAATTTAACTTGATTCCTAATAACAAGTGTTACTGTAAGAACCGTTAAGTTTCTTTTTCACGACAAATCGTGAAAGTATAGATGCAAAGCTATCTTTCTTGGTTTGTCTTGATGAATGATGCTGTGTGATCAGGAATTAAGAAATTTTAACTTGATTTTGGCAGCAAGACTTGGTGTGGCTATTGCAAGAGCGTGAAGAAACTGTTCTCCGAGCTTAACGTGTCCTACAAGGTTATCGAACTGGATGAAGAAAGTAAGTAGTGACTTCTAACTCTTTCGATGAATTGACTCATATCGGCGTTTGTATCAATAACAGTTGAAGAAGTAATATGCATGGATTTTGTCACACCTCAACCGATGGCGGAAACATCGGGGCATGGCACTGAGCGAAACAGATTGTCCAGAAGTTTCCATAACAACTATAATTACCAATTATTTAAAGTAATTATTACAGACAAGATCTAGTCAAATTGTTCTGTTTCGACAACTCAGATTTCAAATACAGGCAATTGTTTATTATTCTAGACCTTTCCTAGCCTCGATTTCACAGCAAGCAAAGCATCTAAACACCTTAAGCACCTGTCACATACGTTAAAGTAAAAGTCAATACACATAGTGTAAAGGTGAGCATACAAGTTTAATAGATATAATAGAGTTCGAAATCGTTTACGCATAACCAGCACGTACAGAGTGTAAAATGAGGCATGTTAGTTATCGACATGAACCTATCGATACCGATGACTGCGGGTTGACTGCCCAAGGTAGTTCGCGATACACACTCACCACTGTGAGCCATGTAACTAGTTGTCCTTAACAACCCCTGAGTGAACAGGTGCTGAGTCCAAACTAATAGTACTACCGTTGCTAAGGCAGGTAGACAACATTCCATGTGTAAACATAACAAACAAGCATTCATTAAGTCACGTATAACATGCAGTAACGGTTAGTGTTAAAGTATAGCTTTAGAGCGGAAATTAGCCTGAACAGTTATTGATAACATAAGCGAAAATCGATGCCTAAAAAAGGTGTGAAGTGTCAGTGGGTCGAACAGCAATCCGGTCGGATGGCAATTTGATCGGATGGCCGGTCGTTCGGGTGACAATCCGTTCGGATGGTCATCCGATCGGGTGACCATTCGAGTGGATTGTTACCTCGTTTGGGATGGATGTGTTTCTGTATGATGGCTTGTCTTTTGAAGTTTTCATTGAAGCATTTTGAAAAGATAGAAGTATCTCTACCTTTCAGGTTGATCGATCGAACGACAGTTCGATCGGGCGACAATCCGATTGGTTGGACACTTTAGCGAGAACAAGTTCACAGCCGTTTGTCACTCGATCCGATGGTAGTCCGATCGGGTGGCAACCCTTGTGCATTGAACATGTTTGAAAATTGTTTAAGTGTTGAGTTCAAAACATCACAGGGTCGGATGGTCGGTCGATCGGGTGGTAACCTGATCGGACGGCTATCCGTTCGGTGTTCAAAACTCTTGAAGTTTGTAATGAAAGTTAAGTGTGGGGCCAAGGTGCAAGTCGATCGGGTGGCAACCCGATCGGGTGACAATCCGATCGGACAGTAGTTCGATCGGGCGACACTCCAACCTGGTCGACCTGATCATCTTCTTCCTTGGTCATTTTGGCAGTTTGTCATTTTATCTAGATGATTTGATAACACATTAGACAACAGAAACCTCGTCACGACTTAGCAACCTGTTCGGACAGGAATCACCCGAATCCGACCAGTTAACTCTTCGAGACGGTGCTCCAAGTTTAACCCGAAATCGGTAATCTCGTGGATAGAATCCAGATCTCGAACCAACACGTCAACAAGAAAGAGTAGAAGGTTAGAACAAGCTCCGATTCTATCGGTTTTGAGTGCATTGAGTGTAAAAGAGTTGAAAGAAAGTTGGAAAACCATCTTTCAATCCCTTTCACCATGATTATGTTCAGATCTATGAAAAATCTTTGTTTATTTGTGTGGAAATCATTCAGATCTACGTTGTTCTTGGTGGATTGAAGCCAAAATATGAAGTTCATAAGAACACCATGATGACATCATCCTAGAACACCTCAAATCTAGTGATTTCACGGTTAAAAGTTAAGATTCAAAAGATAGAAAGGTGTAGGAGTGCATGTAGATTAAGAAAGTACAAGATTTAGATGGAAAACTTACAAGAATCGCGAGAAATCTGAAGAAAACTGGGCAAGAACGCTGGTCGGACGAAAGATGCCGAAAATGGTAAGTTTGTGATGTTGACAGGGGGTATTTATAGGCTTACCATAAAAGGAAAGGGGCGGAGGAGAGGGCTGGTCGATCGAGTGGCTACCATGGTCGGGTGGCAGCCCGATCGAGCGGCACCTCGATCGGATGGCAGTCCGATCGGGTGGCTGCTCGATCGGCTGGCCACTCGATTGGTGGGCACAGCGCGACGTGGTTTCGATTTCGAATTGCGTGCCGAGCGTTGCGATGCGATAGAGTTTCGTATTCAAATTACTTTTAATCCCAACTACTATATCAACATACAAGCATCCTATTTAACATTCGTTTAGCGTTTGCGATTCAATTACGATTGAGTTTCGATTGCGTTTCGATTAATCACCACAACATAACATAAATAAACATGCACAGGTAACACATAAGGCACACACACACATAAGAACAATAACCAAATTGCGTAATTTGAGTTGTGAGTGCGATTGCGATAAGCGATAAATCGATTAAACATGCGATAAATATGCGATTGTTAATAGATACTCCATGTAATACAACTAAAGCGATAATAAAATTATACTAATTACAAGTCAAAGAAGTCAAAATAGGAATTGAGCAAGGAGTGACAGATCGCAATTAGCAATCTTGTCTTCCTTTGACTTCAATCTTGACTTTGACTTTGACTTTCAAAACACGGGGTGTTACAGCCTCCCCTAGTTGAGGGAATTTCGTCCTGAAATTAGGCTGAAGCCGTAACAAACAACTGTGGGTACTTCGCCTTCATGTCGCTTTCGAGTTCCCAAGTGAACTCTACGCCTCGTTTGCCTTCCCATCGGACTTTCACAATAGGAATGCGTGAGCTTCTGAGTTGCTTGGTTTGGCGGTCCATGATTTCGACAGGCTTCTCCATGAAGTGTAGTGTTTCGTTCACTTGGAGATCTTCTAGAGGTACAATTAAATCATGCTCAGTCAGGCACTTTTGGAGGTTCGACACATGGAAAGTCGGGTGGACATTACTAAGCTCCTCCGGTAGTTCGAGTCTGTAGGAGACTTTTCCAATCATTTCCAGAATCTTAAAAGGTCCAACATATCGAGGCGCTAGTTTCCCTTTCTTGCCGAATCTGACCACACCTTTCCAAGGTGATACCTTTAGGAGTACGTAGTCGCCAACGTCAAATTCAAGGGGCTTGCGTCGTCTATCGGCCTAACTTTTCTGTCGACTCCGAGCTTTCAACAAATTGTCTCGAATTTGGAGGACTTTGTCAGTCGTTTCTTGCAATAGCTCAGGACCGGCTAATTACGAGTGCCCGATCTCGTGCCATACAATAGGCGATCGACATTTTCTTCCGTATAAAGCCTCGAATGGTGCCATTTGAATGCTGGAATGATAACTGTTGTTATACGAGAATTAGACTAACGGTAGGTAAGCATCCCAATTACCACCGAAATCTATGTGACAACCCTCATAAATCCAGGTATCCGTACAATTAATTAATATTAATTAGTGCTTAATGATTTTGCTAAATTACTTAACTGCTTTCTGATTACTGCATCATACTTACATGTGCATCACATATTCCATAATGTCACATCATTATCACATACAAACTTTATTGACATACATGATGCACAAAGCACAGTTAGCATAGTTAACGGATAGAGCAGGAATATGCTGACGGGGTTCAGTACATAGACAGACAGTGTTTTGAGACCCAGTATGGGCCAGGGACAAGGTACTACACTAGTATGGTGTGTAGGAAAGTAAGGACCATAAAACTGCGTCACTAGGTGATAGATAAAGTGCCGGAAAGTGCCTAAAACCCACTTATAGTGCAGAATTCTGCATTTTTCAGCAAAATTCAGCTTTTTAACAAGCTAGTTACATGCAAAAATTTGACTAAATGGTTCTGAATGCTTTCCTAAGTGTTGGGAATTAAAAGTGTCAGAAAAAGTAACATAAAGGTC
>JARYGA010057782.1:0-39052 GCA_030545235.1 Helianthus tuberosus
ACTTGTCATAGGACTAGTTAAGCGGTCTGAACGCGTTTCACGCGAACGACGCGTTAAAGTAGCATAAGCTACCTAAACGGGTCGTAATGGGTCGTAAGCACTTAGGTTAGGTTTCATTTAGTATGTAGGCTTTGTTATACCATACTACATGAGTTTCTATACTCATTTGGTTTACGAGCCCTCATTCTATCCAATTCTCCGATATAGGTCCGGTTTATTAACGTAGTTACCTATATTAGGTGTCGTTTGATTCCGTGATCTCTAGCATTGCTTGGTGGTTATCTTAGGACTTCTGAGCAATCTCAAGTGAGTACATAGACCCCTCTTTTACTGTTTTCCAAACGTTTTGGGGTGGAACACATGTGCCTACTTGTTACTCTCATGCTTTCCTGTTTTCACATCATATACTTGCTATGTTCATTAGTACATTTATAGTACATGATTTCAATACATTTTATGCTATGTATGTCCATTTATTGCATACTTAGTACATTACTTTACAATACATTACATGCAATGTATGTCCATTGTGTGCATACTTAGTACATTACTTTACATTACATTTCATGCTATGTATGCCCATTGTGTGCATACTTAGTACATTACTTTCTTAGTTGAGTTTTTACTTAGTTTTAGCTTAAAAGTCAAACCGTCGTAATTAACGGTTGACTTAGCGAATAATCATTGTTGGTCCAGTGATTAGTCGAATTGAAAGTAGTTATAAGTTGGTAATTATGTGGGCATTAAACCCTTAAAAGGACTCCCTCTGATTCCCACTCTAACTAGATCAAATGTCGGGTCAAAGTTGATTAGAAAAAGTCAACAGAACCTTAATTTGCGAATTAATGCCTAATTAACAATGTAGAAGGCATGCAACCTATTTTATCATTCATATAACTTAGTAATAAATGTAAGAACATGTCTAAACATGTTCGACCCGACAATTTTCTGTTTTGACCCGGTTCGCAACCGAAAGTCGCAAAACTTTGACTTTTGCTTTGACTTCAGTTCTGACCCGATTTAGTATGATTTGGAAATGCCTTAGAGCTTCCTTAGGACCAGGCTACATCTTAGCATAACCCTCTGTGGTTAGTTCATTGATTATCCGATTCGTTTACATGTTTCCGTTAATTGCTTAAATGTTGACCAATATGCCCTTTTGTCCATAAAACGAGAATTTTAGAAATGTGAAAGGACATAAATCTTTGCTACTGAATTATAAACATGTCCCTAAAATTTCACATCAGTTGGAGGTTTAGATTCGGAGTTATGCTCATTAGCGTAATTATAACGCCTTTTAGTAATTAAACGGCGCAATTAGCATAAAGCCTATCTAAACCCAATTTTTGACACCAAAACTTTTACCCACTGATGTAATATAATATTTTGAGAATTTTAAATATTTTTAATTATTTTTAACCTGCTCATAACCTAAGGTTATGGCGTTGATTCGGTAAATACCGATTATACCCTTTTTGGTCATAAAATGAGTTTTACAAAGTATTTTGACACCAATCCAATTGCTACTGATTTTATATGATAAATAAAGTATTTTGAACTTTATAACCTGATCAAAAAACTCAGATTTCCTGTATAACCCGGAAATCGCTTAAAATGGCTTTTAAAGAGTATTAAACGCATAGTTTGGGGTTTAAAACCATTTTGTCATATAAGACCTATTACCAACTGACATGACCTAATAAAATAAGTTATTTTACCGATGTATCCAGACCCGAACCTCAGAAGTTCATTAAATCTATTTTATAATCTTTAAAATGACCAAAATACCCCTACGGGGCTTATTTTGAGTTTAAACTCGTTTTGGGCATAATAGAAGATATCCTACTGATATCACAATGTATTTAAGGCATATTAACTTAGGAAACCTGTACACGATTCATTTGGTTACCCGTTACGCCTCTTGCGCGTTCGGTTCGGTTTATGTAACTAGTTGCATAAATTAGCCGAAACGGGTCAAACCTTATCGGTTTTATCTCAAAATCCAGAAGGTGTTTAGATTACCCCTATTATACAAGTCTTCAAACTTGTTGGGTCTAAAACACATTCTATTCTGTTCTTCGCTTAATCATGTGTTTGAACCGTATCTTTCTGTAAGACTAACCGGTCTAAGCTTAGGCTTAATTAAAGACCCGTTAGCATTATAATTGGTTATTTATACCATCATTCCAGACTAGAGTCTTCCGGTAAATGGTACCTACGCTTACTTAAGTGAATACGGCTGAGTTATTAAATTCTTGCTATTTAAGACAAGAGCTAGCTCAGGTAAATACTTTTAACTTATTTTCCCTATACGGGCTTGGGATACGGTACTATAAAAGTGCCGCTTGTTCGGGTATGTGTAGTCATTTAAATCGGATTGTGATTAATGTATTTGCATGACTCGTTTAATATGTATTATTTGGTGTATGGCCTTTGGGGGTTAAATGACCATGTCCCGGATATCCTTGGCATCATTTTACGAAATGGCCACGACCTAAGCACGGGGTGTAGGCGTACACCTGATAAATGCATTATGTAAAAACTGGTAATCCACTCAGAGGTATCATCCTTGTGGGCATTATACCGGAACTGGTAATCCACTTAGAGGATGATAGCCTGTGGGCATTATACCTGTGGCGTGTCAATTAATCTAGTCCGGCCCTACAAACCGGCCCTGACGGACGACAAATAAGTAAAACTGTATACAAGATTATATACAAATGATTGTCCCAAGTTATAAAGAGTTTGTGCCACGTGCATTCAAATCAATTTTATTAAACCTTTTCAAAATGAGTCGGTTGAGTGTATTTACCAGTGAAAACTGACGTATTTTCTAAAAGGGTTAAGTGACAGGTACTGTACGTAATTGGCTGGAAGCTCAAGGCGTTTATAAGGAATCTCGCAAGTTCTAGGCGCCTAAAGTCTGTTGAATAATGTTTATGTTTTGAGATCCGCCTGTGGATCCTTTACTTTCCGTTGTAATACTTGATATTACTTTATATTCGGATCGTAATATATTTATCTTTTGCTTCCGCTGTGCATATTAAATATTGTGTTGTTTGACTATTATGTTGCCAACCACGTCACGATACTCCCCACCGGGCCCACCGGTCAAACGTGTGGAAATCGGGGTGTGACAGGTTGGTATCAGAGCCAACACTGAGTGAATTAAACACTAGCCTTTTGTGTTTAATCTCAGTTACATAGTTGCACATTCTTGAGTCTAGACAAGAACATAGGACTAATCCAAATTCATTTCGTTGTCTTTTAATTACTTCCTTGTTATTTTTCTGATTAGCCTTTGCATGGGCAAGTCATTTTGATAAGAAGTCCCGTTTAGGGCAACCATATAGTTGTTTAAATTTTAAAGGAACGATTATGTTTAAAATATCAATCCTATATTATAAGATCTACCATTATAATAAAATGGCAAAATCTAAAAAGGGACAAGACCTAGCCTCGTGTCATTATTAAGACCCGGCCAAGATGGCAGTTCCTCAATTTAGGTTCAAATCCTTATTAACATCCCGAGTTAGGATTGTTCTGCGTTTATTATTAAAAAGGAATCTTAAAGGTAAACCTAGCCTATATGACGAGGCCAAGATGGTAGGACCTATTCAAGAGATTCAAATCCTTGTTAACACCTAAGAACGTGTTAGCACTCTTGACAGATGTGATTAGAGAAGATCACAACAGTCATTCTTATATTCGATTCTTCCAATTTTCTTATCTAGTCTATTGATTTAGAAGTCATGGCTTATATCATCCTATAAGATGATCATATTATAAACATCCCTTAGAAGGTAAATGCCTACGGGCTATAGTTAATGTCCTCTGAGACTAAAGACAGTGGTAGCCTACAACTCCCTGTCAAGAAAAAGTAATGAACTTTGATTCACACCTTAATGCCTCGATTCTCTGAAATCATGGCTAATAAATTAAACTTGTCCACGTGACTAGGCCTTTTGTGCTGTTACTAACTTATAAATTTGCCTCGATTCTCTGAAATCATGGCTTATAAATTAAACTTGTCCACGTGACTAGGCCTTTTGTGCTATTACTAACTTATAAATTTGCCTCGATTCTCTGAAATTACACTTGTCATCCTTATATTAGGAGTTTTTCCAAATCCCTTAATTGCGTAAATGATCAATAGGAATCATGGCTAGTAAACGCCGAACATGATGTACGCATCAAAACATCCATTTGGGATGTATACCTACGGGCAAAGGTGTATACATGAAAAGATAGTTTTTATTTCATAAATTCTTGTCAAGACAATGAACTATGAAATTTTCCGATCCAAAGGAATCATCGATTATGTTTTAGATTTTTCCCTAGTGACAAGGCCCTGTGCCATCAAGAGTCCTTGGGAACAAGCTCTTGTGCTATATAAAATGTCAGTACGACATTGACAGTCGTGATTTATGTCCCCTGTCGAATAAATATGAAGGATTATATTCTGTCTACACGCCAAGGATGGTTTATTTAAAAACCTAGGCAGAACATAATCAAAAAACTTAAATACTATCTTTTGGCCTATATGGTTTATTTACACCATAACTATTTAATCAACAAATTCGACAATTCACCCTATAATTAAATCAATTATTACTAATTGGTTTGCAGCCTTCAAAGCTTCACCATGGTTGACTCCTCTGAAGCTCACAATCATCTAGTTAATCAGAATGATGATACAAGACTGAATTTAACGGGCGGCGAGTTACATGCTATGTTAGATACAGCTGTAAACAAGGCCATGAACCGAGCGTTAAGGGATCATAAGCGAAAGTACGGTAATACCCCGAATAAAGGTTACAAAAAGGGTAGGACCAGTTCGAGCTATAACCAGTCCAAGCCAAAGAAGGCAAAACCCGAATGTGGGACCTGCGGGAAGAAGCACTTTGGAAAATGTTTCTATGATCAGACCAGGGGATGTGTCATCTGTAAGGAGATGGATCACAAGACCCATGAATGCACGGACCTGAAGAACAACTAGCGGTCAGGTGAAAAGACCAAATGCAAAACCTGCAGGAAATACCACCTCGGGAAATGCAGATTTAAATCTCAGCCTTCACCTTGTGGAATCTGCAAGTCCAAGGGGCATAAGACCTTGGACTGCAAGAATATGGAGGACGCAACCTGCCATGGTTGCAGTGAAATAGGGCACATCAAAACTAATTGCCCTAATAAAACCAAGAAGTCTGGCGAGGCTGAGAAGACCAAGACCGGAAACTCCCAAATGGATACTCAAGAGGCTATTCAGGATGACAAGGTCACAACAGGTACTTTCTATATCAATAACGCTCATGTTAGAGTATTATTTGATTCAGGTTCAGATAAGTCTTCCGTAGACAATAGATTTTGTAAATCATTAAATCTGCCTGCTAAAACTCTAAGCGTTAAATGTAAAGTAAAATTGACCGATGGTACCTCAGAGACTGCTTCAGCAATATTAGATGGATGTTGTATATCCATTAGGAATCATTTTTCTGCTGTCCTCATTTTCATTTATATAATAAAGGACTCGATATAGTGATATGAATGGGTTGGTCATCTGGTAGCCAAGCCCATATTGTAGATGATAAGGAGCAAGTAGTTATCAAAACTCCTTATGGTGAGCCTTTGACCACTCAAGGAGATACGTTTGGGTTAAGATGCTGCTAAGTCTCTCATAAGATCTTAAGCTTAGCAAACTTGTAGAAATTTTCCCATAAAAACCCCAGGTATTAAGTGTAAGGTAAAAGTTACAGACGAAATCGGAAGAATCATTTCTTTTGTTCCTATCAGAAACCTTCAGTCGTAGAGTTCTCGAAATGTCCTCTCTCTAAGAGGAAGTGCATCAACATATATAGTTGATATCTCTTTAATCTCTATCGATTCCGAAATCCCAGATGGTATGATAAAAGTGCCATATGAGGATTGGTGTATCTTAATAAGTTCCATAGATTGCTTCCATGCCTGATCAGTATGGAGGTTTAATGCATGGGACCACAAGATATTCCGGGAGGTCATATGGTACTAAAGTCAACTAATGGTATTCAAAGGAGATATCCAGAATGGAATTGTCCAAGTAAATGTCTCTGATTAAGAAATTCGTGGACTAGTAACATAAAGGTGTCACTTATTTGACACAAGCAATGATGGGTGAACTGGAGCCTGAGATATGGAAATCTCTGTAACCTCCTTGTATCTTGATTATCTTCTCCTAAGATTACCCTGTTTACCCTTGAAAGGCAGGTAGAATTAAGATTTATATCCCATTTAAGGCTGTATTATTATGAAATCTCCAAGATAGCTAGTACCATCATTGGAAGAATCGAAACCCTGATTAACTAAGCTTTAAAATAGAGGGTTCATATAGCCTAACTCGATATTCCGAGAGTTTGATATTGTTAGATAAGAAAGACGGTTCATTTTGCTTATGCACTCATTACCGCAACCCTATTTTAACAACGATTAAGAATCGCCATCAACTACCCAGGATCGTCGAGTTATTCAACTAGCTATAAGGATTAGCTATTCCTTAATAATAAGTTTTAAGCAACGGTTGGGATGACCATCTCACCTTAAGATAAACTTTCTATAATAGTTGATATATAAGCATCAAGGCTGCTCCTTTGAAGACCTTGTATAGATGAAATGTTAAACGTCCATTAATTGGACAATAGATTGGTAAGTCCAATCATCAGGATCTGAAAGTTGCATTAGAAACGACCAATAAGATCACGCAATTCATAATCATCTGTAAGATGCCAGTATTCGGCAGAAAAATCAAGGATTAATGAAAGTAGCAAACCTCCTAAATTATTGTTAAGGAATAAGGTTCAACAAAGGATATCACCCAGGAAGGGTGTGCAAAATTTATTAAATTATCAGGCTAGTTAAGCTCTGAATATATAGAATCGTTTGAAGGAAATCGAATGTATCAAGATAAAGTAGCTTTTAAGCTAAAACCTATTTAGGGAACTTGGCGGAGCTCGCGATACATTGCACACTAGTGACCGAACGATGTGTTTCGCCAATAAGTCAAGAAGCACTATCACATAATGATATGCGGATTTATGTAGTGATGAGAAACCTGTGTCGATTAAGGATCGACAGGATTAGAAGCTCCAAAAAGATACATGTACCTATTATAAAGGTCAATTGGAGTGCCATAGAGGCTCAAAAGGTACTGGGGAAGATTAAGCCCAATATAAGGCAGAAAATACTTCCTTTACTTTAACAAATCTCGAGGTCGAGATTTCTTTTAAGGGGGTGAGGATGTAACACCTCGAAAATTCACGTCCTATAATGTATTGACACGTGTCATAAGCTTGAACGAGTGAAAGAATACTCTAGAGGGACTAAAGTTGACAAACATGGAAAGTATGTGAATATAAGGGTTCAAATTGTCAACAATGGATAAATATACTTTACAATAACCTTACATAATGTTTAAACCTTCAAACGAATAAATCATGGATCATACGAGGCTAAATATGAAAGAAAGTGAGAAATTACAAACTACAGGGGTTAAATGTGTCAACATGTTTAAAGTATACCTCTGAGTGACAGTTTAGCAAACCCTTATATTCACATACTTTCCATGCTTGAACGAGTGAAAGAATACTCTAGAGGGACTAAAGTTGACAAACATGGAAAGTATGTGAATATAAGGGTTCAAATTGTCAACAATGGATAAATATACTTTACAATAACCTTACATAATGTTTAAACCTTCAAACGAATAAATCATGGATCATACGAGGCTAAATATGAAAGAAAGTGAGAAATTACAAACTACAGGGGTTAAATGTGTCAACATGTTTAAAGTATACCTCTGAGTGACAGTTTAGCAAACCCGAAGCTTTGTAACGATTAAATATGCTCACTAGAGTACATGATAAAAATTATGATCAAATTTGTATGCGAGGGGTTAAAGAGTAAACTTTGAAAGTTATGGCTTTTCGGGTGATAACCAAGTTAACCAAGGGCTTAACAAAGTGGGTATAAGACTTGAAGCCTTATAAGTCAAGTTGAGGGGCTCAAAATGCAAGAAACAAAGTTTGGTTGACCTTTCGAAGAGCCAAGAGCCAAGGATGCAAACTGAAAAAGTTCTAAAACCTGAAGATAGACTCCAGGCGGGCCGCGTAAGTTCTTGGCAATCCTTACGCGGGCCGCGTCAGGCCCCCAGATGTAGAAAATCGTTTTTGTGGGCTGTTCAGCCTTGGAAATGACTTAGATCAGATATTTTCACTTCATGGGCGCCCCCTACATGTTCCTAGGCACTTAGGGACATCTGTTGATGATCCATGGCCATTGATAGCATGATTTGTCAATGATCTAAGGTGTTTTAAACACTATATAAAGGCCCTTAAGTTGTAACAATTGATCACACCTTCCATCTGCAATTGAGGAGCTTTCTGGAGCTTAAGAGCAGACCCTAAGCCTTCCTAACCGTGCATAGGACTTCAGTAAGTATGCTTAACCTTTCTTAGTTGAGTTTTTACTTAGTTTTAGCTTAAAAGTCAAACCGTCGTAATTAACGGTTGACTTAGCGATTAATCATTGTTGGTCTAGTGATTAGTCGAATTTAAAGTAGTTATAAGTTGGTAATTATGTGGGCATTAAACCCTTAAAAGGACTCCCTCTGATTCCCACTCTAACTAGATCAAATGTCGGGTCAAAGTTGATTAGAAAAAGTCAACAGAACCTTAATTTGCGAATTAATGCCTAATTAACAATGTAGAAGGCATTCAACCTATTTTATCATTCATATAACTTAGTAATAAATGTAAGAACATGTCTAAACATGTTCGACCCGACAATTTTCTGTTTAGACCCGGTTCGCAACCGAAAGTCGCAAAACTTTGACTTTTGCTTTGACTTCAGTTCTGACCCGATTTAGTATGATTCGGAAATGCCTTAGAGCTTCCTTAGGACCAGGCTACATGTTAGCATAACCCTCTGTGGTTAGTTCATTGATTATCCGATTCGTTTACATGTTTCCGTTAATTGCTTAAATGTTGACCAATATGCCCTTTTGTCCATAAAACGATAATTTTAGAAATGTGAAAGGACATAAATCTTTGCTACTGAATTATAAACATGTCCCTAAAATTTCACATCAGTTGGAGGTTTAGATTCGGAGTTATGCTCATTAGCGTAATTATAACGCCTTTTAGTAATTAAACGGCGCAATTAGCATAAAGCCTATTTAAACCCAATTTTTGACACCAAACATTTTACCCACTGATGTAATATAATATTTTGAGAATTTTAAAGATTTTTAATTATTTTTAATCTGCTCATAACCTAAGGTTATGGCATTGATTCGGTAAATACCGATTATACCCTTTTTGGTCATAAAATGAGTTTTACAAAGTATTTTGACACCAATCCAATTGCTACTAATTTTATATGATAAATAAAGTATTTTGAACTTGATAACCTGATCAGAAAACTCATATTTCCTGTATAACCCAGAAATCGCTTAAAATGGCTTTTAAAGAGTATTAAACGCATAGTTTGGGGTTTAAAACCATTTTTTCATATAAGACCTATTACCAACTGACATGACCTAATAAAATAAGTTATTTTACCGATGTATCCAGACCCGAACCTCAGAAGTTCATTAAATCTATTTTATAATATTTAAAATGACCAAAACACCCCTACGGGGCTTATTTTGAGTTAAACTCGTTTTGGGCATAATGGAAGATATCCTACTGATATCACAATGTATTTAAGGCATATTAACTTAGGAAACCTGTACACGATTCATTTGGTTACCCGTTACGCCTCTTGCGCGTTCGGTTCGGTTTATGTAACTAGTTGCATAAATTGCCCGAAACGGGTCAAACCTTATCGGTTTTATCTCAAAATCCAGAAGGTGTTTAGATTACCCCTATTATACAAGTCTTCAAACTTGTTGGGTCTAAAACACATTCTATTCCGGTCTTCTCTTAATCATGCGTTTGAACTGTATCTTTCTGTAAGACTAACCGGTCTAAGCTTAGGCTTAATTAAAGACCCGTTAGCATTCTAATTGGTTATTTATACCATCATTCCAGACTAGAGCCTTCCGGTAAATGGTACCTACGCTTACTTAAGTGAATATGGCTGAGTTATTAAATTCTTGCTATTTAAGACAGGAGCTAGCTCAGGTAAATACTTTTAACTTATTTTCCCTATACGGGCTTGGGATACGGTACTATAAAAGTGCCGCTTGGTCGGGTATGTCTAGTCATTTAAATCGGATTGTGATTAATGTATATGCATGACCCATTTAATATGTATTATTTGGTGTATGGCCTTTGGGGGTTAAATGACCATGTCCCAGATATCCTTGGCATCATTTTACGAAATGGCCACGACCTAAGCACGAGGTGTAGGCGTACACCTGACAGATGCATTATGTAAAAACTGGTAATCCACTCAGAGGTATCATCCTTGTGGGCATTATACCGGAACTGGTAATCCACTTAGAGGATGATAGCCTGTGGGCATTATACCTGTGGCATGTCAGTTAATCTAGTCCGGCCCTACAAACCGGCCCTGGCGGACGACAAATAAGTAAAACTGTATACAAGATTATATACAAATGATTGTCTCAAGTTATAAAGAGTTTGTGCCACGTGCATTCAAATCAATTTTATTAAACCTTTTCAAAATGAGTCGGTTGAGTGTATTTACCAGTGAAAAGTGACGTATTTTCCAAAAGGATTAAGTGACAGGTACTGTACGTAATTGGCTGGAAGCTCAGGGCGTTTATAAGGAATCTCGCAAGTTCTAGGCGCCTAAAGTCTGTTGAATAATGTTTATGTTTTGAGATCCGCCTGTGGATCCTTTACTTTCCGTTGTAATACTTGATATTACTTTATATTCGGATCGTAATATATTTATCTTTTGCTTCCGCTGTGCATATTAAATATTGTGTTGTTTGACTATTATGTTGCCAACCACGTCACGATACTCCCCACCGGGCCCACCGGTCAAACCTAAATCGGAGGATAGGATAGAATGAGGTTTCGTAAACCAAACGAGTATGGAGACTCGTGTAATATGGTTTAACAAAGCCTACATAGTAAATGAAACCTAGCCTAAGTACTGATGACACATTACGACCCCTTTAGGTAGCTTATGCTACTTTAACGCGTCGATCGCGTAAAACGCATTCGGAATGCCTAACTAGTCCTATGATAAGTAAAATATGACATACATGTCTAATATTGTTACCAAATTAGTTAGATACCAATAGTTATGTTACATATGCTTAAAATGAATTTTGGCATCAAAAGGGCATTTTGGTCATTTACCTAAGGCATATAAACTACCTATCATACAACTAACTAAACGCCGTGACCATAAGGTACAACCTCGGAAGGTTATTCCCTATATACTATGGTCATCTAATGTGCTTGGTCGGATCCTAATGATCGACCAAACGGGTCGGGTTCGAAGGTATAAGCGATTTATTAGATCGCTTACCCTTTCGACCCTAGACAACGTGGTAATCAGTAGGCATAGTCACAAGGGACTATAACCATCGTGATTACAATCACATTGCGAAGTTCAAACGAACTTCGTATTGACCATAAACTGGTCAACGCAGAAAGTCAAACAAGACCAGCTGGTTGTTGCGCGCTGTTGTTGTGCAACCTGTCACACCCCGGATTTCCACGTGTCACCGGTGGGCCCGATGGGGAGTATCGTGACGTGATTGGCAACGTAATAGTCAAACAACACAATATATAAATGCACAGCGGAAGCAAAAGATAAATATATTACAATCCGAGTATAAAGTAATATCAAGTATTACAACGGAGAGTAAAGGATCCACAGGCGGATCAAATATAAAGAAAACTGTTCAACAGACTTTGACATCTAGAGCTAGCTACTCCAGGCATCATTAATCAAGTCTCGCAAGCTCTAGATGTCAAAGTCTGTTGAACAGTTTTCTTTATATTTGATCCGCCTGTGGATCCTTTACTCTCCGTTGTAATACTTGATATTGCTTTATACTCGGATTGTAATATATTTATCTTTTGCTTCCGCTGTGCATTTATATATTGTGTTGTTTGACTATTACGTTGCCAACCACGTCACGATACTCCCCATCAGGCCCACCGGTGACACGTGGAAATCCGGGGTGTGACAGGTTTTTAAGTCACTAAGGCACAAGTCCGCCTAAGTATGTCTTGATAAGTCCTATGCATCATCTCCTGAAAACACATGTGAAAATAGGTACGTCAGCATAAAAATGCCTGTGAGATACATAGGCTTTGTGAAAATAGAATTCATGACTTATGTTTGAGAAAATGTTTAGTCATGAACCTTGTAATTTGCTTTGTCTTGTAAATCATTTGAAAAACGATAAGATCAGATGATATGTATAAATAAATGTAAGGTTAAATGAATAACCATGTAAGATGAGTTTGTATAAGATAAGTTGTTTGTAAAACAATGTCTTGTGAAAGGTATGTTATTTGTATAAAATGTTATATGTCTCAAATTAAAATGTTCAAATAACGCTACGATATGTAATACCATACAAACACTTATAAATAGGAAGTACCAGCGGTGTATCCACCATGCTTGTATCATATTACACACGCCTCGTTACTTAAATCACTTACTCAAACCAAACCACCCAGATGTAATGTTTAACAATTGTGGAAATGTTTATGTATAATCAAATGTCTATTGTCAAATGTAAATCATGTCAACAGATAAAAATGGTTCACACGGTTCAATAGTTACAAACGGTTCATATAATCACATGGTTACGACGGTTCACATAGTTAAATGGTTACAACGGTTAAAAATGTAGTATAATGTGTTCATATGCTGGATGAGCATATGCAACAGAAATGCAATGTAAAACAATGTACTAAGTGTGCTAAAGAACATACATAGCATGAAATGTAATGTAAAGTAATGTACTAAGTATGCACACAATGGACATACATAGCATGTAATGTATTGTAAAGTAATGTACTAAGTATGCACAAAATGGACATACATAGCATAAAATGTATTGAAATCATGTACTATAAATGTACTAATGAACATAGCAAGTATATGATGTGAAATCAGGAAAGCATGAGAGTAACAAGTAGGCACATGTGTTCCACCCCAAAACGTTTGGAAAACAGTAAAAGAGGGGTCTATGTACTCACTTGAGATTGCTCAGAAGTCCTAAGATAACCACCAAGCAATGCTAGAGATCACGGAATCAAACGACACCTAATATAGGTAACTACGTTAATAAACCGGACCTATATCGGAGGATTGGATAGAATGAGGGCTCGTAAACCAAATGAGTATAGAAACTCATGTAGTATGGTTTAACAAAGCCTACATACTAAATGAAACCTAACCTAAGTGCTTACGACCCATTACGACCCGTTTAGGTAGCTTATGCTACTTTAACGCGTCATTCGCGTGAAACGCGTTCGGACCGCTTAACTAGTCCTATGACAAGTAATATATGCCTTAACATGTCTAATATTGTTGCCAAATCAGTTTAGATACCAAAAGTTATGTTACATATGCTTAAAATGAATTTTGGCGTCAAAGGGGTATTTTGGTAATTTACCTAAGGCATATAAACTACCTATCATACAACTAACTAAACGTCGTGACCATAAGGTATAACCTCGGAAGGTTATTCCCTATATACTATGGTCACCTAATGTGTTTGGTCGAATCCTAATGATCGACCAAATGGGTCGGGTTCGAAAGTATAAGCGATTTATTAGATCGCTTACCCTTACGACCCTAGACAACGTGGTAATCAGTAGGCACAGTCACAAGGGACTATAACCATCGTGATTACGCTCACGTTGCGAAGTTCAAACGAACTTCGCATTGACCATAAACTGGTCAATGCAGAAAGTCAAACAAAGTTTGACTTTAACGCTAAAAACAATAAAAGAACGAAGGAACACTTACAAAGGGTCCAAGAATGGAAGGTTTGAATCCGAACACTCTCAGGTATGAAGTGTTAAACACAACAACTTAGAGAGCAAGTTCAGATTCAAAGGTGTGGGTTTTTGCAATGAATGGGGTTGGGTATTTATAGTGTTCGGACCACCGTTAGGATCGTTTCTCGTAAACCGTGATTTAATCACATCCCTACACTTGTTGGTAACCTCATGTACATCACATTGGCCCCCCATAAGCAGGAAACAACACTTGGAATTGGATTGGGAGTGCTAAACAGCTGTAATTTGCTGTAAATTTGATCTTATCTGATCTGGGGAGCTGACGCGGGCCACGTAAGAGGACTCACTAATCTTACGCGGGCCGCCTGGCCTGTCTGATCAGAAACAAACTTTCATAAATGACAGTTTTGGTCCCTGTTATGTGTTTAAGCCATTTCCGACACGTTTAAGGCTCGTTAAGCCAACTTTAAGGCCCTAAAATGATGCCTAAACATTGTGGACATCAAACATGCTCAAAAATATGTCGGATGTTGGTTTGTTTGGTCGTATGATCGCGATGTTCGCTTAATTACGACGGAATGCGCACAAGCGCGAAAAACGATCCAAATTGCGCGACGAATGGATTTTTCTTATGCCAAACACTAAAATAAAATATTTTAGTGCTTACATAAATTTTTGGATGTCCGGATGTATTCAGATCGTAAGTTATGCGCGAAAGTGCAAACTTGTGCACTTTTTGACGCTTTTAGTCCCTGAATGACCCAAAAGTTTATTTTAGCACACCGAACCCCTCAAAGCTTATTTCTAAGCTATGTAACGGATATTTATGGTATGTTTAACTTATAGCCATGTTCTGGAATGTCTGTTACAGTTCAAATTGGCATACTTTCACAGTTTGTCAACTTTAGTCCCTGTAAGCGATTTAACTTGATTTTGCCATACCAAAGCCTTCAAAACTTATTTCTAAGTTATGTAAAGGTTATTTAAGGTATGTTAAGCCTATTTCACTATTTCAGAGTGTTCATTGCATTAAAATGGTTATATTTACACATCAGTGCGCGTATAACCTTCTAGAAAGCGATTTGGAGCTTGAAATCGAACAAGAATTGATATGTGCAAAAGATACACATATTTTTTACAAATCCCAAGTATGAAATACAATATTTCATTGGCTTGGTATTTGTTTGATGGTCTCAGTGACCCAGGTGTCACAGTCTCCCCTACTTTAGGAAATTTCGTCCCGAAATTTATTCGTAGGAGTCCATCTGTGACTTTGTGTCAAGTAACCACCAGATATACAAGGCATAATCCTGTCATTTCCTTAATGGACAATCTTCAGAAATGAAAATGAATAGACGGAGTCATTTTCCTCAAGGAGTATTCTTCAGAAACGGAAATGAAGGAATAAACAAACGGGGATTCATTTCCTCAACGGACAATCTTCTGAAATGTAAAATGAACTTACGGAGTCATTTTCAACGGGTGCTTCATCAGAAATGGAAATGAAAAGGATAATCAAACGGATATTCATTTCCTCAACGGACAATCTTCCGAAACGAAAATGAACAAACGTGTCACACCCCGACCACGTAGAACATACAAAACGTGGCGGAAATGTCGGGGAGTGTTGTAACAGAATTAATTGTTTCAAATCCATGGCAATTGAAGTTTCGTTTTATTGATTAAAAGTGTTAAAATGTCTTAACAAACAAAGAAATACAACATAATTAACTAGTCTTGCATCTTTTATTGTCACTAAAGCCCAAGTCTGCCTATGTGTATCTTGATCATCTTATGCAACAGCTCCTGAAAAACACATGTGAAAATAGGTACGTCAGCATAAAAATGCCAGTGAGATACATAGGTTTTGTGAAAATAGGTTTCATGACTTATGTTTAAGAAAATGTTTAGTCATGAACCTTGTAATTTGCTTTGTTTTGTAAATCATTTGACAAACGATAAGACCAGATGATATGTATAAATAAGAGAATAATGTATGGTTAAATGAATAACCATTGTAAAATGAGTTTGTATAAGATAAGTTGTTTGTAAATCAATGTCTTGTGAAAAGTATGATATTTGTATAAAATGTTATATGTCTCAAACTGAAATGATTCAAATAACGCTACGCTATGTAATACCATACAAACACTTATATATAGGAAGTACCAGCGGCGTATCCACCATGCTTGTATCATATTACACACGCCTCGTTACTTAAATCACTTACTCAAACCAAACCATCAAGATGTAATGTTTAACAATTGTAGAAATGTTTATGTATGGTCAAATACGGTTCACACGGTTCACAGATACAAACGGTTCACAGATACAAACGGTTCACAGATACAAACGGTTCACAGATACAAACGGCTCACAGATACAAACGGTTCACAGATACAAATGGTTCACAGATACAAACGGTTTACATAGTCAAATAATTACAACGGTTCACATAGTCAAATAGTTATAAACGGTTCAAAATGTAATATAATGTGTTCATATGCTGGATGAGTATATGCAACAAATTGTAATGTAAAACAATGTACTAAGCATGCACACAACGGACATACATAGCATAAGTGTAATGTAAAACAATGTACTAAGTATGAACTAAATGGACATACATAGCATGAAATGTAATGAAATCATATACTATAATGTACTAACGAATATAGCAGGTATATGATGTGAAAACATGGAAAGCATGAAAGTAACAAGTAGGTACATGTGTTCCACCCCAAAACAGTTTGAAAACAGTAAAAGAGGGGTCTATGTACTCACTTGAGAATGCTCAGTAGTCCTTGAGTGACAACCAAACAATGCTAGAGATCACGGATATCAAACGGCACCTAATATAGGTAACTATGTTAATAAACCGGACCTAAATCGGAAGATTGGATAGAATGAGGGTTCGTAAACCAAACGAGTGTGGAGACTTGTATAATATGGTTTAACAAAGCCTACATACTAAATGAAACCTTACATAAGTGCTTACGACCCATTACGACTCGTTTAGGTAGCTTATGCTACTTTAACGCGTCGTTCTCGTGAAACGCGTTCGGACCGCCTAACTAGCCCTATGACAAGTGTTATATGCCTAAACATGTTACATAATCAGTTATGTGACAAAAGTTTAGGTTACATATGCTTAATTACCAATTATACATGAAAAGGGTATTCTGGTAATTTACCTAAGGCATATAAACTACCTATCATACAACTACTTAAACGTAGCGACCATAAGGTATAACCTCGGAAGGTTATTCCCTACCTACTATGGTCTCCTAATGTATTTGGTCGGATCCTAATGATCGACCAAATGGGTCGGGTTCGAAGGTATAAGCGATTTATTAGATCGCTTACCCTACGACCCTAGACAACGTGGTAATCAGTAGGCGTAGTCCCAAGGGACTATAACCAACGTGATTACACTCACGTTGCGAAGTTCAAACGAACTTCGCATTGACCATTAACTGGTCAACGCAGAGAGTCAAAAAAAGTTTGACTTTCAGACTCGAAAAGACTCGAAAAGACTCGAAAAGCAATAAAAGAACGAAAGAATACTTACGAAGGGTCCCCGAATGCTAATCTCGATTCAAGAATCTCAGGTATGAAACAATGGTTTCAACTTAGAGTTTCTCAAATCAAAATTCTAGTGAGTTTAGCAATGGATGGCATGGGGTATTTATAGTGTTTCCCAAACCGTTAGGATCGTTTCTTGGAAAACGTGATTCGATCTTGGCCATACACATCAAGAACATGGTATTACAAAACCATTTGAGCCCATAGTATTGAAAAATACCATGTGCATAAGTGAAATGGACCAGATTCAAAGTTTCTGCATGTTTTTGCTGTCTGTTAGTCTGATGCAGCCCGCTTTAGGATCAGACAAAGCTCAGGCGGGCCGCATGGCCTTGTCTGATCAGCACAAATTTGCTGAAATTACAGTTTTGGTCCCTGCACGTGTTTAAGGCCATTTCCGACACTTCTAAGGCCCGTAAAGCCAACTTTAAGGCCCTAAAATGATGCCTAAACATTGTGGACATGAAACATGCTCAAAAATATGCCGGGTGTTGGTTCGTTTGGTCGTAGGAACGCGATATTCGCTTAATTACGACGGAATGCGCATAAGCGCGAAAAACGAACCAAATGACGCGACGAATGGATTTTTGGCAAGCTAAACACTAAAGCATAATATATTCATGCTTACATAAATTTTTGGATCTCCGGATGTATTCAGAACGTACGTTATGCGCGAAAGTGCAAACTTGTGCACTTTTTGACACTTTTAGTCCCTAAATGACCCAAAAGTTTATTTTAGCACACCGAACCCCTCAAAGCCTATTTCTAAGCTATGTAAAGGATATTTAAGGTGTGTTTAACTTATGGTCATGTTTCGGAATGTTCGTTACAGTTCAAATTGGCATACTTTCGCAGTTTGTCAAGTTTAGTCCCTGTAAGCGAATAAACTAGATTTTGCCATACCAAAGCCTTCAAAACTTATTTCTAAGTTATGTAAAGGTTACTTAAGGTATGTTAAGACTATTTCACTATTCTGGAGTGTTCGTTGCATTAAACTGGTTATATTTACGCATCAGTGCGCGTATAACCCTCCAGAAAGCGATTTAAAGCTTGAAATCGAACAAGAGTTGATATGTGTAAACGATACACATATTTTTACAAATACCAAGTATGAAATACAATATTTCATTGGTTTGGCATTTGTTTGATGGTTGAAGTGACACAGGTGTCACAGTCTCCCCTACTTTAGGAAATTTCGTCCCGAAATTTATTCGTAGGAGTCTATTTGTGACTTTGTGTCAAATAATCACCAGAGATATGTAAGGTATAATCCTGTCATTTCCTTAACGGACATTCTTCAGAACGAAAATGAACAGACGGAGTCGTTTTCCTAAACGAGTATTCTTCAGAAGCGGAAATGAAGGAATAAACAAACAGGGATTCATTTCCTCAACGGGCAATATTCAGAAACGTAAAATGAACTTACGGAGTCATTTTCAACAGGTGCTTCATCAGAAATGGAAATGAAAAGGAGAAACAAATGGATATTCATTTCCTCAACGGACAAATCTTCAGAAACGAAAATGAACAAACGGAGTCATTTTCAACGGGTGCTTCCTCAGAAATGGAAATGAAAATGATAGACAAACGGATATTCATTTCCTCAACAGACAAATCTTCAGAAACGAAAATGAACAAACGGAGTCATTTTCAATGGGTGCTTCCTCAGAAATGGAAATGAAAAGGATAGACAAACGGATATTCATTTCCTCAACGGACAAATCTTCAGAAACGAAAATGAACAAACGGAGTCATTTTCAATGGGTGCTTCCTCAGAAATGGAAATGAAAATGATAGACAAATGGATATCCATTTCCTCAACGGACAATCTTCAGAAACGAAAATGAACAAACGGAGTCATTTTCAACGGGTGCTTCCTCAGAAATGGAAATGAATAGAGTTAACTTCTAGGAACATAACAAAGCTCGCTGTGGTTTCTATGCACTAAATTCCATAATTATGTATGCATCCATAATTACATAATTCCTTGCACAGTCCGCACAGTTTGTCTTGTAATGTTCATAAGCACATAATCACATAGTTGTTTAACTTGGTTATTAATTTGTTATTAATTTGTTATCGATTGAGAACGGATATAGAAACCAGTCGATGGACTTCAATGTCCTCTGGGATCTATCTGAAGAGATAAGAAGATCTCCCAAAAATTCGATTTTGTTTTCAAAGAAACGTAATAGTCGAATTAAGGAACACAACAATTTTAGGATTCACGGAAATACCCTTAGGTACCCTATTAAGGATTTATAGTGGTACTTTGGGTATTCGTCCAGTGTTGTAACTTGCGCCTTGTACTTCGTTTCCTTAGAATAAACGGGTACTTAGGAATTTCGTGGAAACGCAAGAGATCATAGAATGGGAAAATTTTGGGGGTAGTTTGTTCTTCAAGGAATACGGTTCCTTGATTGTCGGTATTGTAAGAAATATGTTGTTTATACATGCAACCACATAAATACATTACAATGTATATAAAAGATTTATTTATAAACAACGATAACAACTGTTTCATGGACCTTGAAAACTAAAGAAAATAATACATAAGGATTGATTATTTCTAGACAGCGTTGTCTTCCATTCGGTCAGATGCTCATCCCTGTGCTGGATTTGCATTAGCAAGTTTTGGGCAATTTCTTCGGAAATGACCCATCTCGCCACAGTTGAAGCAAGAACCTGGTAGGAAACAACCTTGAGCGGTATTGTTGCCAGCTTGGTTTGGTGCAGCTGCAGCTGGGCAGACTCTTGCTGTATGGCCTATAAGCCCACAAGTTTGGCATTTGCGGCACTTTACATTGGCATGATGATGGAGGCTACATTGGTTGCACAAGGGTGCAGTTCCATTGTATGGCTTCCTAGCAGGGGGTTGCGCTGGTTGGTTGGGGACGGCTTGATCATTGTGAGTAACCATGGCGAAGTTCTGAGAAGCCTTTCGCTTCTTTGACCTCTTAGGGGATCCAGTCTGTTCATCCATGGTCTTTGATTCCTCGATTGGGTTCGATTCCTTGACCGGTTTCTTGTCACCTTTTCGGAAAAGTTTACCTTTCCTGATCTTTGATTCAGTCAAGGTTGTAGATAGCTCAATGGCCTGTCTAACTGTAGTAGGGGTGCTGCCAGTCACAATGTCTTGTATTGAGTCAGGGAGGCCATCAATGTACTTTTCTATTGCCTTATCCAAAGGCGTGACCATGTTTGGGCATAATAGACTTAACTCCTCATAACGGTCCATGTAGGCTCGATGCTCACCGCTGTCTTGCTCAAGATTGTCGAATTCCCTTTCCAAGGCCCTGATCTCATGACGAGGATAGAATTCCTTCATCATAAGGGCCCTAAGTTCAGCCCATGTCTGTGCTAGAGCAGCTTCTGCACCACGATCTCTCATAACCCCGTTCCACCACGTAAGGGCTCTCTTCTGGAACACACTCGAAGCAAACTCGACCTTGCAATTGTCAGGACACTGCACGTGACGGAAAGTATTCTCAATGCTCTCGAACCATTGCAGAAGCCCAGTCGCTCCCTCAGAACCACTAAACTTGAGTGGTTTAGCCGAGTTAAAACTCTTGAAATTGCATGGACCATTATTGTTGTTGGCTTGATTCCATTGAGCAAAGAGGTTTGGGAATTGAGCAGCCATTTGCTGCGCAATGATTTCTGCCAATTCGGCAGTTGCTATCTGGCTTTCGCGTCGAGGAGGCATTCTAAAAGAGGAAACATGAAAGGAAACAAGTGAGAGAATTAGACGAAAAGAATGAGATGAAACAAATTTGATGAAAGCAAGGATAGTGGTCATTTGTTTGTTACTATAAAGCAACAAACGACACACAGTGACTAATCAAAGTAAATGGGTAAAAAATAATGTATCGCGAAGACATGCTCGCCTATAAGTGAACACTCATCCCAAGAATTCCCAGGTAAGCACAACTGGTCTCGCGTCTGATGAGATGTATACGAAGTGCTTGCCTAGACAGAAAACCCAGAATACAGGCATTCACCCTTCCAGTTTGCACGCGTTCACATTATTTAAAACCCAAAACCTTGACGAGATTTTGAAAACTCAAAGGGGTTCAAAACCATATAACAGAGGGTTCAAAACCTTACAATAGAAGGTTCAAAACCTAGTAATCAATCATCCTAGAACAGATGATTAGTTTTCAAAGCGGTTTTGCAATTTATGTTCTTGTTGTGGTCGTCGCCTAAGGATAGGTGACGGTATTGTTTTATGACTAAACGCAAGTAAACTCGCGTTAGGGTCCTAAGAAGGTTATAGACTAGGTCAAAGCATTACTAATAACCTAATTCCCTATAACCATTGGCTCTGATACCATCTTTTCTGTCACACCCCGACCACGTAGAACATACAAAACGTGGCGGAAATGTCGGGGAGTGTTGTAACAGAATTAATTGTTTCAAATCCATGGCAATTGAAGTTTCGTTTTATTGATTAAAAATGTTACAATGTCTTAACAAACAAAGAAATACAACATAATTAACTAGTCTTGCATCTTTTATTGTCACAAAAGCCCAAGTCTGCCTATGTGTATCTTGATCATCTTATGCAACAGCTCCTGAAAAACACATGTGAAAATAGGTACGTCAGCATAAAAATGCCTGTGAGATACATAGGTTTTGTGAAAATAGGTTTCATGACTTATGTTTGAGAAAATGTTTAGTCATGAACCTTGTAATTTGCTTTGTTTTGTAAATCATTTGAAAAACGATAAAATCAGATGATATGTATAAATAAGAGAATAATGTATGGTTAAATGAATAACCATTGTAAAATGAGTTTGTATAAGATAAGTTGTTTGTAAATCAATGTCTTGTGAAAAGTATGATATTTGTATAAAATGTTATATGTCTCAAACTGAAAGGATTCAAATAACGCTACGCTATGTAATACCATACAAACACTTATATATAGGAAGTACCAGCGGCGTATCCACCATGCTTGTATCATATTACACACGCCTCGTTACTTAAATCACTTACTCAAACCAAACCATCAAGATGTAATGTTTAACAATTGTAGAAATGTTTATGTATGGTCAAATACGGTTCACACGGTTCACAGATACAAACGGTTCACAGATACAAATGGTTCACAGATACAAACGGTTCACAGATACAAACGGTTCACAGATACAAACGGTTCACATAGTCAAATAATTACAACGGTTCACATAGTCAAATAGTTATAAACGGTTCAAAATGTAATATAATGTGTTCATATGCTGGATGAGTATATGCAACAAATTGTAATGTAAAACAATGTACTAAGCATGCACACAACGGACATACATAGCATAAGTGTAATGTAAAACAATTTACTAAGTATGAACTAAATGGACATACATAGCATGAAATGTAATGAAATCATATACTATAATGTACTAACGAATATAGCAGGTATATGATGTGAAAACATGGAAAGCATGAAAGTAACAAGTAGGCACATGTGTTCCACCCCAAAACAGTTTGAAAACAGTAAAAGAGGGGTCTATGTACTCACTTGAGAATGCTCAGTAGTCCTTGAGTGACAACCAAACAATGCTAGAGATCACGGATATCAAACGGCACCTAATATAGGTAATTATGTTAATAAACCGGACCTAAATCGGAAGATCGGATAGAATGAGGGTTCGTAAACCAAACGAGTGTGGAGACTCGTATAATATGGTTTAACAAAGCCTACATACTAAATGAAACCTTACATAAGTGCTTACGACCCATTACGACTCGTTTAGGTAGCTTATGCTACTTTAACGCGTCGTTCGCGTGAAACAAGTTCGGACCTCCTAACTAGCCCTATGACAAGTGTTATATGCCTAAACATGTTACATAATCAGTTATGTGACAAAAGTTTAGGTTACATATGCTTAATTACCAATTATACATGAAAAGGGTATTCTGGTAATTTACCTAAGGCATATAAACTACCTATCATACAACTACTTAAACGTAGCGACCATAAGGTATAACCTCGGAAGGTTATTCCCTACCTACTATGGTCTCCTAATGTATTTGGTCGGATCCTAATGATCGACCAAATGGGTCGGGTTCGAAGGTATAAGCGATTTATTAGATCGCTTACCCTACGACCCTAGACAACGTGGTAATCAGTAGGCATAGTCCCAAGGGACTATAACCAACGTGATTACACTCATGTTGCGAAGTTCAAACGAACTTCGCATTGACCATTAACTGGTCAACGCAGAAAGTCAAACAAAGTTTGACTTTCATACTCGAAAAGCAATAAAAGAACGAAAGAATACTTACGAAGGGTCCCCGAATGCTAATCTCGATTCAAGAATCTCAGGTATGAAACAATGGTTTCAACTTAGAGTTTCTCAAATCAAAATTATAGTGAGTTTAGCAATGGATGGCATGGGGTATTTATAGTGTTTCCCGAACCGTTAGGATCGTTTCTTGGAAAACGTGATTCGATCTTGGCCATACACATCAAGAACATGGTATTACAAAACCATTTGAGCCCATAGTATTGAAAAATACAATGTGCATAAGTGAAATGGACCAGATTCAAAGTTTCTGCATGTTTTTGCTGTCTGTTAGTCTGATGCGGCCCGCTTCAGGATCAGACAAAGCTCAGGCGGGCCGCATGGCCTTGTCTGATCAGCACAAATTTGCTGAAATTACAGTTTTGGTCCCTGCACGTGTTTAAGGCCATTTCCGACACTTCTAAGGCCCGTAAAGCCAACTTTAAGGCCCTAAAATGATGCCTAAACATTGTGGACATGAAACATGCTCAAAAATATGCCGGGTGTTGGTTCGTTTGGTCGTACGAACGCGATGTTCGCTTAATTACGACGGAATGCGCATAAGCGCGAAAAACGAACCAAATGACGCGACGAATGGATTTTTGGCAAGCCAAACACTAAAGCATAATATAGTCATGCTTACATAAATTTTTGGATGTCCGGATGTATTCAGAACGTACGTTATGCGCGAAAGTGCAAACTTGTGCACTTTTTGACACTTTTAGTCCCTGAATGACCCAAAAGTTTATTTTAGCACACCGAACCCCTCAAAGCCTATTTCTAAGCTATGTAAAGGATATTTAAGGTGTGTTTAACTTATGGTCATGTTCCGGAATGTTTGTTACAGGTCAAATTGGCATACTTTCGCAGTTTGTCAAGTTTAGTCCCTGTAAGCGAATAAACTAGATTTTGCCATACCAAAGCCTTCAAAACTTATTTCTAAGTTATGTAAAGGTTACTTAAGGTATGTTAAGCCCATTTAACTATTCCGTAGTGTTCGTTGCATTAAACTGGTTATATTTACGCATCAGTGCGCGTATAACCCTCCAGAAAGCGATTTAAAGCTTGAAATCGAACAAGAGTTGATATGTGTAAACGATACACATATTTTTACAAATCCCAAGTATGAAATACAATATTTCATTGGTTTGGAATTTGTTTAATGGTTGAAGTGACACAGGTGTCACAAAACGGAGTCATTTTCAACGGGTGCTTCCTCATAAATGGAAATGAAAAGGATAATCAAACGGATATTCATTTCCTCAACGGACAATCTTCAGAAACGAAAATGAACAAACGGAGTCATTTTCAACGGGTGCTTCCTCAGAAATGGAAAGGAAAAGGATAATCAAACGGATATTCATTTCCTCAACGGACAATCTTCAGAAACGAAAAATGAACTGACGGAGTCAATTTCAACGGTTGCTTCCTCAGAAACGGAAATGAAAAGGATAATCAAACGGATATTCATTTCCTCAACGGACAATCTTCAGAAATGAAAATGAACAAACGGAGTCATTTTCAACGGGTGGTTCCTCAGAAATGGAAATGAAAAGGATAATCAAACAGATATTCATTTCCTCAACGGACAATCTTCAGAAACGAAAAATGAACTGACGGAGTCATTTTCAACGGTAGCTTCCTCAGAAACGGAAATGAATAGGGTTATAAAGTACTACACCATAATTAGACCCCTTGAGTGGTCTAGTTAAACAGATTGATCCAAAAATCTGGTTAGGAACATCATGTGATGATATAGCTGAAAGGACTCCTTGGTGGCCTAATTAAAAAGATCATTTATCGATCTAATTAAAAGGACCCTATGGTAGTCTAGTCACCCTCAATACATTGCAATGTAAATAAAAGATTTATTTATAAACAATGATAACAACTGTTTCTTGGACCTTGACAACAAAAGAAAATAATACATAAGACGTGATTATTTCTAAACGATGTTGTCTTCTAGTTAGTCAGATGCTCATCCCTGTGCTGGATTTGCATTAGCAAGCTTTGGGCAATTTCTTCGGAAATGACCCATCTCGCCACAGTTGAAGCAAGAACCTGGTAGAAAACGACCTTGAGCAGGATTGTTGCCAGCTTGGTTTGGTGCAGCTGCAGCTGGGCAGATTCTTGCTGTATGGCCTATAAGTCCACAAGTTTGGCATTTTCGGCACTTTACATTGGCATGATGATGGATGCTACATTGGTTGCACAAGGGTGCAGTTCCATTGTATGGCTTCCCAGCAGGGGGTTGAGCTGGTTGGTTGGGGACAGCTTGATCATTGTGAGCGACCACGACGAAGTTCTGAGAAGCCTTTCGCTTCTTTGACCTCTTAGGGGATCCAGTCTGTTCATCCATGGTCTTTGATTCCTCGATTGGGTTCGATTCCTCGACCGGCTTCTTGTCACCTTTTCGGAAAAGTTTACCTTTCCTGATATTTGATTCAGTCAAGGTTACAGATAGCTCAATGGCCTGTCTAACTGTAGTAGGGTTGCTACCAGTCACAATGTCTTGTATTGAGTCAGGGAGGCCATCAATGTACTTTTCGATTGCCTTATCCAAAGGCGTGACCATGTTTGGGCATAACAGAATTAACTCCTCATCACGGATATCAAACGGCACCAATTATAGGTAACTATGTACATTCCGTTCATTTTTGTTTCTGAAGAAATTGTGGAAAATGACTCATTCCGTTCATTTTCGTTCCTGAAGAAATTGTGGAAAATGACTCATTCCGTTCATTTTCATTTCTGAAGAAATTGTGGAAAATGACTCATTCCGTTCATTTTTGTTTCTGAAGAAATTGTGTAAAATGACTCATTCCGTTCATTTTTGTTTCTGAAGAATGTCCGTTAAAGAGGAATATCAGGATTATGCCTTATCCTTGATGGTTATTTAACACAAAGTCACAGACAGGCTCTTCAAATAAATTTCGGGACGAAATTTCCTAAAGTAGGGGAGACTGTGACAACTGTGCCTCCGTGACCATCAAACAAATACCAAATCAATTAGATATTGTGATTCATACTTTGGATTTGTAAAAATATGTGTATCATTTGCACATATCATTTCTTGTTCGATTTCGGGCTTTAAATCGCTTTCTGGAAGGTTATACGCGATCTGATGCGTAAATATAACCAGTTTAATGCAATGAATGCTCTAGAATAGTGAAATAGGCTTAACATACATTAAATAACCTTTACATAACTTAGAAATAAGTTTTGGGTGGTTTGGTATGCCGAAATCAAGTTAATTCGCTTACATGGACTAAATTTGACAAACTGCGAAAGTATGCCAATTTGAACTGTAACAGACATTCCGGAACATGGCCATAAGTTAACCATACCATAAATATCCTTTAAATAGCTTAGAAATAGGCTTTGAGGGGTTCGGTGTGCTAAAATAAACTTTTGAGTCATTCAGGGACTAAATGCGTCAAAAAGTGCACAAGTTTGCATTTTCGCGCATAACTTACGTTCTGAATACCTCCGGACATCCAAAAATTTATGTAAACACTAAAATATTTTATTTTAGTGTTTGGCATAAGAAAAATCCATTCGTCGCGTAGTTTGGATCGTTTTTCGCGCTTATGCGCATTCCGTCGTAATTAAGCGAACATCGCAATCATACGACCAAACGAACCAACATCCGGCATATTTTTGAGCATTTTTCATGTCCACAATGTTTAGGCATCATTTTAGGGCCTTAACGTTGGCTTAACGGGCCTTAAACGTGTTGGAAATGGCTTAAATACGTAACAGGGACCGAAACTGTCATTTATGAAAGTTGGTTTCTGACCAGTCAGGCCAGGCGGCCCGCGTAAGATTAGTGAGTCCTCTTACACGGCCCGCGTCAGACTCCCAGATCAGATAAGATCAATTTAACAGCATATTACAGCTGTTAAGCTCCCAACCACACACCCACACTTGCCCTTTCCGTTCATGAGGGGCCATTTTTAGTCACCACAACATTCCAACAAGTGTACGGCCGAGATTCGATCACATTATTCAAGAAACGATCTTAATGGTTCGAAGAATACTATAAATACCCAACCCCATGCCTTGCAAAAACCCACTAGAATCTGATTTGAGAAGCTCTAAGTTGAAACCTTTGTTTCATACCTGAGCTACTTGAATCGAGATTAGCATTCGGGGACCCTTTGTAAGTATTCCTTCGTTCTTTTATTGCTTTTCGAGTCCGAAAGTCAAACTTTATTTGACTTTCTGCATTGACCAGTTTATGGTCAATGCGAAGTTCATTTGAACTTCGCAACGTGATTGTAATCACGATGGTTATAGTCCCTTGTGACTATGCCTACTGATTACCACGTTGTCTAGGGTCGTAAGGGTAAGCGATCTAATAAATCGCTTATACCTTCGAACCCGACCCGTTTGGTCGATCATTAGGATCCGACCAAGCACATTAGGTGACCATAGTATATAGGGAATAACCTCCCGAGGTTAGACCTTATGGTCGCTTCGTTTAAGTAGTTGTATGATAGGTAGTTTATATGCCTTAGGTAAATTACCAAAATGCCCTTTTGACGCCAAAATTCATTTTAAGCATATGTAACATAACTTTTGGTATCTAAACTGATTTGGTAACAATATTAGATATGTTAAGGCATATTTTACTTGTCATAGGACTAGTTAGGCATTCCGAACGCGTTTCACACGAACGACGCGTTAAAGTAGCATAAGCTACCTAAACGGGTCGTAATGGGTCGTAAGCACTTAGGTTAGGTTTCATTGTAGTATGTAGGCTTTGTTAAACCATACTACATGAGTTCCCATACTCATTTGGTTTACGAGCCCTCATTCTATCCGATCTTCCGATTTAGGTCCGGTTTATTAACATAGTTACCTATATTAGGTGTCGTTTGATTCCATGATCTCTAGCATTGCTTGGTGGTTATCTTAGGACTTCTGAGCAATCTCAAGTGAGTACATAGACCCCTCTTTTACTGTTTTCAAACTATTTTGGGGTGAAACACATGTGCCTACTTGTTACTTTCATGCTTTCCTGTTTTCACATCATATACTTGCTATGTTTATTAGTACATTTATAGTACATGATTTCAATACATTTTATGCTAGGTATGCCCATTGTGTGTATACTTAGTACATCACTTTACAATACATTTTATGCTATGTATGCCCATTGTGTGCATACTTAGTACATCACTTTACAATGCATTTTATGCTATGTATGCCCATTGTGTGCATACTTAGTACATCACTTTACAATACATTTCTGTTGCATATGCTCATCCAGCATATGAACACATTATACTACATTTTGAACCGTTGTAACCATTTGACTATGTGAACCGTCGTAACCCTTTGATTATATGAACCGTTTGTAACTATTGAACCGTGTGAACCAGTTGTATCTGTTGACATGATTTACATTTGACAATAGGCATTTGACTATACATAAACATTTTTTATCTTGATGGTTTGGTTTGAGTAAGTGATTTAAGTAACGAGGCGTATGTAATATGATACAAGCACGGTGGATACGCCGCTGGTACTTCCTATATATAAGTGTTTGTATGATATCACATATTGTAGCGTTATTTGAATCATTTCAATTTGAGACATATAACATTTTATACAAATAACATACTTTTCACAAGACATTGATTTACAAACAACTGATCTTATACAAACTCATTTTACATGGTTATTCATTTAACCATACATTATTCTCTTATTTATACATATCATCTGATCTTATCGTTTTTCAAATGATTTACAAGACAAAGCAAATTACAAGGTTCATGACTAAACATTTTCTCAAACATAAGTCATGAATTCTGTTTTCACAAAACCTATGTATCTCACAGGCATTTTTATGCTGACGTACCTACTTTCACATGTGTTTTCAGGAGATGATGCATAGGACTTATCAAGACATACTTAGGCGGACCTGTGCCTTAGTGACTTAAAACGAGACAAGAACTAGTTAATTTATGTTATGTACTCTTTGGTTCTTGTTTAAAACAATGTAAACTTTCATGTTTGATTAATAAAACGAAACTTCAATTGCCATGGATTTGAAACAATTAATTCTGTTACGACACTCCCCGATGTTTCCGCCACGTTTTGTTGTTCTACGTGGTCGGGGTGTGACAGAAAAGTCCAACCTGTCACACCCTGGATTTCCATGTGTCACCGGTGGGCCCGATGGGGAGTATCGTGACGTGGTTGGCAACGTAATAGTCAAACAACACAATATATAAATGCACAGCGGAAGCAAAAGATAAATATATTACAATCCGAGTATAAAGTAATATCAAGTATTACAACGGAGAGTAAAGGATCCACAGGCGGATCAAATATAAAGAAAACTGTTCAACAGACTTTGACATCTAGAGCTTGCGAGACTCGATTAATGATGCCTGGAGTAGCCAGCCTTTTTCGTATAGTACCTGCACTTAACCTTTTTGGAAAATACGTCAGTTTACACTGGTAAATACAACTCAACTGACACATTTTGAAAAGAGTTTTAAAATTGATTTGAATGCACTTCGGTAAAATATATCTTTATAACTTGGGACAATCATTAAAATAATCATGTATACAGTTTTACTTATTTGTCGTCCATCAGGGCCGGTTAGAAGAGCCGGACAAAATTAACTGACACGCCACAGGTATAATGCCCACAAGGTTGATTCCTTAAGTGGATTACCAGTTTTTACATAATGCATTTGTCAGGTGTACGCCTACACCCTGTGCTTAGGTCGTGGCCATTTCGTAAAATGATGCCAAGGATATCCGGGACATGGTCATTTAACCCCTAAACGCCATACACCAAATAATACATATTAAACGGGTCATGCAAATACATTAATCACAATCCGATTTAAATTACTACACATACCCGACTAAGCGGTACTTCTATAGTACCGTATCCCAAGCCCGTATAGGGAAAATAAGTTAAGAGTATTTACCTGAGCTAGCTCCTGTCTTAAATACCAAGAATTATAATAACTTAGCTGTATATCAATTCAGCAAGTACAGATATCTTTTACTGGGCTCCTAATCTGGAACGAAGGTTTTTAATAACCTATTAGAATCCTAACGGGTCTTTAATTAAGTCTTGACTTAGACCGGTTAGTTTTCAAAAGAAAGATACGGTTCAAATGCATGATAAGGCGAAGACCAGAATAGAATGTGATTTAGACCCGACAATATTGAAGACTTGCCTTATATGGGTAATCTAAGTACATTCTGAATTTTGAGGTAAAACCGATAAGGTTTGACTCGTTTCGACTAATTTATGTAAACTAGTTACATAAGCCGAACCGAACGCGCAACAGGCGTAACGGGTAATCATAAGGGTCCTAACCAGGTTTCCTAAGTTAATATGCCTCAAATATGTTGTGATACCAGTAGGATACCTTCCATTATGCCCAAAACGAATATAAACACAAACTACGCCCCGTAGGGGTAATTTGGTCATTTATAAGGTTATAAAAGAGTTTAAGTATTAATCTGAGTTACAGG
Organism: Helianthus tuberosus; assembly: GCA_030545235.1. NCBI lineage: Eukaryota > Viridiplantae > Streptophyta > Magnoliopsida > Asterales > Asteraceae > Helianthus > Helianthus tuberosus. The sequence goes on from JARYGA010057782.1 coordinate 31,316, forward strand.
TCTGATACAATTGGCAAGGATACTTAATTTACTAAGTTATAACAGTAGGGTATTGTATATATGTGAAATTTGTCAATTATAACCAAACTATGCACCGTATGGGCATTTTGGTAATTTCACATAAGCCGAAAAGCTCAAAACTGAAGTCCGAGTTAAACAAATTTTTCTTACTATTAAAATATTGTAACTTACCTAAAATATCAGTAGGTATCAACCTTTGTATGTTTAAAATAGTTCTAGTACATACTATGCGTTAAAAACGCTTAATTAGGCGATTAGAAGCCGTTTCCGGGTTCTATATAGAGATCTGATATTTTTATTATTCCAGGAGGTTTAAAATAATTTATTTATCATATATAATCAGTAGCAAAAGGTTTGGAGTCGATTGGATATGTAAAACTCATTTTATAGCCCGTAAGGGCAAAACCGACAATTACCGGATTAAGCCTACGACTATAAGTTATGCTCAGCCTAAAATTAATTAAAAATCTTCAAAACTCCCAAAATAATATATTAAATCAGTGGGTAATAAGTTTGATACCAAAAAGTAGGTTTAAATAGGCTATAAGCTAATTATGTCGTTTAATCGCTAATGAAGCTTCTAATTACGCTAATGAGCATAACTCTCAATCTACACCTCGAACTGATGTCAAATTTTGGGTGCAAGTTTATATATTAGTAACTAAGGTTTCTACTCTTTTACATTTCCAAAAATCACGTTTTAAGGTGAAAAGGGCATAATGGTCAACATATGAGCAATTAGCGGAATCATGCATATTAATTGGATAACTAATGATCCGAGGTGTATAATCACAGATGGTTATACTAGCATGTAACCTGGTCCAAATAAAGCTCTAAGGCATTTCTAAAACATACCATAACGGGTCAGAACTGAAAGTCAAAGCAAAAGTCAAACTATGCGACTTTCGGTTCCGAACCGGGTCTCTACTGAAAATTGTCGGGTTGAACATGTTTAGACATGTTCTTACATTCATTACCAAGTTATATTGATGATCAAACAGGTTATATGGGTTCTACATTGCTAATTATGCATAAATTGTAAAGTAAGCATTCCTGTTTACTTTTTAATAACAAGTTTGACCCGACATTTAACCTAGTTAGAGTGGGAATCAGGGGGAACCCTTTTAAGGGTTTATTACCCACATAATTACCAACTTATAACTACTTTCAATTCGACTAATCACTGGACCATTAGTGATTAATCGCTAAGTCAACCGTTAATTACGACGGTTTGACTTTTAAGCTTAAACTAAGCAAAAACTAAACTAAGAAAGGATAAGCAAACTTACTGAAGTCCTATGCACGATTTATGAAGCTTAGAGAGAAGTCTTTAGCTCCAGAAATGTTCCAAAGTGCAGATGGAAGGTGTGGTTACAATGTTGCAAAACAAGGCCCTTTTATAGTGATTTAATCACCTTGGATGGTTGACACACAACACTATCAATGGTTCCTGATCATCAACACATGTCTCTAAGGTTCTAGGAGGCACTTAGGGGTCGCCCATGATGAGAAAATATCTGTTTTGGGTCGGTTATGCGCGTTTACAGGCTGCTGTCTTGTTTTTTAGATACTGGGCGTCTGACGCGGCCCGCGTAAGATGTTAACATCTCTTACGCGGCCCGCTTGGGCCTTGAAATCAGAATTAAACATTTTCAAGTTTTTGCATCTTGTCCCTTGGCTCTTCGAAAGGTCAACTAAGCTTATTTCTTGCAATTTGACACCTTCTTATTTACCTACAAGGGCTTTAAGACTTGTACCCACTTTGCCAAGTCCCTGGACATTTCTGGTTAACCCGAAAAGTCATAACTTTCAACGTAGACGCTTTTAACCCCTTGTATACGAATTTGATCATAACTTTCTCATACGATAACGAAATGTTATGAAATTTATATCGTGCATTCTAGTGAGCATAATTAACCGTTACAAAGCTTCGGGTTTGTCAAAAGGTCACTCAGAGGTATAACTTAAACATGTTGACACATTTAACCCCTGTAGTTTGTAATCTCTCACTTTCTTTCATATTTAGCTTCGTATGATCCATGATTTATTCGTCAGAAGGTATGAGCATCATGTAGGGTTAATGTACAATATATTTATCCATTGTTGACATTTTGAACCCTTATTTTCACATAGTTTCTTTGTTTGTCAACTTTAGTCCCACTAAAGTATTCTTTCACACATTCAAAGCTTATGACATGTGTCAATACATTATTGGACGTAAATTTTCGAGGTGTTACATCCTCACCCCCTTAAAAGAAATCTCGACCTCAAGATTTGTTAAAGTAAAGGAAGTATTTTCTGCCTTATATTGGGCTTAATCTTCCCCAGTACCTTTTGAGCCTCTAAGGCACTCCAATTGACCTTTATAATAGGTACATGTATCTTTTTGGAGCTTCTAATCTTGTCGATCCTTAATCAACACAGGTTGCTCATCATATCATAGATCTGTATATCATTATGTGATAGTGCTTCTTGATTTATTGGCGAGACACCTCCTTCAGTCCCTAGTGTGTAAATGTATTGCGAGCTCCGCCAAGCTCCTTAAATAGGTTTTAGCTTATAAGCTACTTGATCTTGATACATTCGATTTCCTTCGAATGATTCTATATATTCAGAGCTTAACTAGCCTGATAATTTAACAAATTTGGCACACCCTTCCTGGGTGATTTCTTTTGTTGAACCTTATTCTTTAACAAGAACTTAGGAGGGTTGCTATTTTCATAAATCCTTGATTTCCTGCCTAATACTGGCAATTTACAGATGATTAGAGAGTTGTATGAATCTTATTCATTGTTTCCAATGCAACCTTCAGATCCTTATAAGTGGACTTCCCAAAGTCTCGTCCATCCAACGGATGTTTTGATATTTCAATTATTCAAGGTCTCCAAAGGAGCCACCTTGATACTTATATAGCAACTATTATGGAAAAGCTTATCTTAAGGTGAGATGGTTATTCCAACCATTGCTCAAAACTAATCTTAAGGAGTAGCTAATCCTTACATTTGGTCGAACAAATCGATGATCCTGGGCAGCTGATGGCGATTCTCAATCGTTGCCTAATTAGGGTTGCGGTAATTAATATATAAGCAATATGAACCGTCTTTCTTATTCAATAACATAAAACCCTCAGAATATTGAGTCAGGCTATATGAGCCTATGTCTTAAAACCTACTTAATCAGGGCTTCGATTATTCAATAATCAACATGGAGTTTTCACAATACTCCAGCCCACAGCGGGATGTTAATCTTAACTCTACCTGCCTCTTAGGAGGTAAGCAGGGAAAACTTATGAGAAGATACTTAGGTATAAGGAGATTACAGAGATTTTCCAAATCTCATACTCCGATTCATCCATCAACGCTTGTGTCAAATAAGTGACACCTGTATGTTACAATTCCATGAATTTCCTTAACTGGAAACATTTACTTGGACAATTCCATCTTGGATATCTTCCTTGAATACCATTAGTTGACTTCAAATGACCATCGGGGTATCTTTGTGGTTCCATGCATTAAACCTCCATACTGATCAGGCATGGAAGCAATCTATGGGACATATTAAGATACACAAATCCTCACACGGTGATTTTATCATACCATCTGGTATTCACAATCGATGGAGATTAAAGAGATATCAACTCGAAATGCTGACGCATTACACCTAGAGAAAAGATACTTCTAAAATTCTGCGACTGAAGGTTTCTGACAGGAGTAGAAGAAATGGTTCTTATGATAAGGTTCTACCTTACCTTTACATCTGGGGTTCTTACAGGGAAAAAAATTCTAAAAGTTTGCTAAGTTTTTGGTCTTATGAGAGTCTTAACAACACCAGAAACCACATGTAATTTCTAGCAATAAAATCACAGATAAGGATTTATCTGGTGATATTCCTAATGTTCGTTGCCTCTAATCATTCAACAGGAGGGTTAAACGCCTCCATTCTTAATCCTTCTAAACTTAGCTGTAAAATCTTAGATAACTTTAGGGCAGTCTCAGCTTTGACTGATTATTTCTTAATCCATAGAACGTGAGTAGCTGAGATTGATCCGTAATGGATTTATAATAAGCAGGCCTTGAAACCTTAATGTGCCCTCTTATTTCCGATGCTAACCCCCAACAATTATTGCATTAAGCTTAGGTTTTTGGGTAAATGGAATAGAGCGCTGTCTCAGCCAAAAATTTGCGTTATACTGTCAAAAGCCTAAACTTTTATGGTGATAGTCAGAAAATTCTTATCCCGTATTTTCCCTTTTCGCGAAACGGATACTAGGTTTTTCTAATAAGGTCCTTAAAACTTGGACCATCCCATTCCTATCACGATATCGAGCCCCTTATTATATAAATGGAAACAAGGACGGTAGAAAAGAATGATTCCTAATGGATATAAAACATCCATATATTATTGTTGAAACAGTCTCTGAGGTACTATCGGTCAATTTTACTTTATACTTAACGCTTAGAGTTTTAACAGGCAGATTTAATGGTTTACAAAATCTATTGTCTATGGAAGACTTATCTGAACCTGAATCAAATAATACTCTAACATGAGCGTTATTGATATAGAAAGTACCTGTTGTGACCTTGTCATCCTGAATAGCCTCTTGAGTATCCATTTGGGAGTTTCCGGTTTTGGTCTTCTTAGCCTCGCCAGACTTCTTGGTTTTATTAGGGCAATTAGTTTTGATGTGCCCTATTTCATTGCAACCATAGCAGGTTGCGTCTCCCAATCTCTTGCAATCCAAGGTCTTATGTTCCTTGGCCTTGCAGATTCCACAGGGTAGAGGCTGAGATTTCAATCTGCATTTCCCGAGGTGGTATTTCCTACAGGTTTTGCATCTGGTCTTTTCACCTGACCGCTGGTTGTTCTTCAGGTCCTTGCATTCATGGGTCTTGTGATCCATCTCTTTACAGATGACACATCCCCTGGTCTGATCATAGAAACATTTTTCAAAGTGCCTCTTCCCGCAGGTTCCACATTCGGGTTTTGCCTTCTTTGGCTTAGACTGGTTATAGCTTGAACCAGTCCTACCCTTTTTTATAACCTTTATTCGGGGTATTATCGTACTTTCGCTTATGATCCCTTAACGCTCGGTTCACGGCCTTGTTTACAGCGGTATCTAACATAGCCTGTAACTCGGCGCCCGTTAAATTCAGTCTTGTATCATCATTCTGATTAACTGGATGATGGTGAGCTTCAGAGGAGTCAACCATGGTGAAGCTTTGAAGGCTACAAACCAATTAGTAATAATTGATTTAATTATAGGGTGAATTGTCGAATTTGTTGATTAAATAGCTATGGTGTAAATAAACTATATAGGCCAAACGATAGTATTTAAGTTATTTGGTTATGTTCTGCCTAGGTTTTTAAATAAACCATCCTTGGCGTGTAAACAGGATATAATCCTTCATATTTATTAGACGGGGACATAAATCACGACTGCCAATGTCGTACTGACATTTTATATAGCACAAGAGCTTGTTCCCAAGGACTCTTGATGGCACAGGGCCTTGTCACTAGAGAAAAATCTAAAACATAATCGATGATTCCTTTGGATCGGAAAATTTCATAGTTCATTGTCTTGACAAAAATTTATGAAACAAAAACTATCTTCTCATGTATACACCTTTGCCCGTGGGTATACATCCCAAATGGATGTTTTGATGCGTACATCATGTTCGACGTTTACTAGCCATGATTCCTACTGATCATTTACGCTAAATAAGGGATTTGGAAAATATAAGGATGACAAGTGTGATTTTATCGCATCACTGTTGTCTGTAGGTCCCTCGGAGGATGAGGTCAAACCTTATCCTTGTTATGTATAACACACTAGCAAGTGCGGAATCCAAGCTAGCATGCAAACCGAGATCGAGAGAAGGAGATGAACAAGAACACGTAAATAAACGACACACAAGACTCAACGATTAACACCTCTGTATTAATACTATGAAAGTCGGTTACAGCACAAGGTTTACAAATGTATTCTTTAAACTCTCTCTCTCGTGTGTGTTCTCTCTTGTCCCTATCTCTCTCTATGAAGTGAACACTTACATGGGTATATATACCCGTCACAGCTCGTCTGGTCGAAGGATCAGATAGACTGATTGAAAGATCATCTATCGATTTGAAACCTACCGAAGGATCCACATATACCTCGAAGGATGATATCCTTCGAGGTCCATCTATATCCATCGAAGGTTTATCCTTCGAGCTCATCGAAGGATATACACAATCCTTCGATGACTCATCCTTCGACACAAACATCTTACAAACATTGTCTAACTGTTTGGCCAAGTCAAACCAGGAGGATGGTTGACTTGGTCAAACTTACATCGAACACACATATTAACGAACCTAAGACGTAAACCAGACTAACACAAGACATCGTTTGGTATCATGACAAAATACAGACAAAGTACAGACACAAGTGCACCAACAAACTCCCCTTTGGCTGTAGCTTTGTCTCGATCTTCGTGTCTTCAAGTCTCTGACGTCCTTTCAACCGAGTCGAAACAAAGTCGAACTGAGCTGAGTCGAACCGAGCCGAGTCGCGTCCACACAAAGTGTATCAACAAACTCCCCCTTGGACGCTACTCGCGAGGTTCGTCTTCTGTGATGGTTCGGTTTCTTCGTCGGAGGATCTTCAAAGTCTTCACGCGTCGTAAGTAGAAAGTGTATCAACAAACTCCCCTTTCCATTTAGGTAGTGTGTCAATAAACTCCCCCTTAGATTGAACTCTCCATTGAGTCATGCTCGTGAATCTTTTGACTTGTCAATTCTTCAGATCCTTGTGGTGTTGATGAAGGGTCAGCGGTAACTCGATCATTTTATCCTTTGAGTGCCTCCACTTCGTGTCTTCATTCCAAAGCTTGTCATCGAACATGTTCTCCTCGCCTTTAGCATCTGCACATGCAAGAAAGCTAAACGCATAATGAGAATAACCGCTTGGAATATAGTTAACATTTAAACAGACGACACATATGAGATCAAATCTCAATCAAACACCGACCGACAACAGTTTGAAAGTTTAAACCTTTAACTTCGAAAACTCGTTAACTTCGACAGTTTATGAAGGTGCAATTGTTTTCCGGCTTACGATCAGGATTTTTGGTAGGATAGACTCGAGTTCCAACATCAGTCAATCAAAAATAAAATAGAAGCAAAATCTTTTTGGCTTTTATAAAATTTATATTAAAACACACCTAAAATCTTTTTGGAGTTTTTCATTTATCAAATGTAAAGACGGAAAGCAATAAATAAATATATACAAAGATACAGAAACTGAAAGCAGTAAACAAATATTTACAGACATTCTTTTTGCGAGTTTCGAGGGTAAGAGAATCATATCAGTGTACGGTCATGTCAAAACGCTCTTGTTGTTCAATTAGTTAACATTAAGATAAGCATCCTATGACGATTATCGGTATTGTTGTCCACATAAACTCAACTTATCATTTGTAATCATGGCGAGGGGATACGTTAAGGTATGATTTATACTTATCGACCGGTGTTCATCCACATCACGACACATTCCCGTATCAAGGTATGCACGAGGGTTCATCTTACCGGTGAGTATACCGATTATCATCTGTTTGACCGTATAAAAATGTGAGAAACTCACTTATTTGATTTGAAAACAAGCCCTATGTGATAGAATCACTTATTGATGAGGAACTTGATTTTCAGATGCATGAGGGCACAGGAGCAAGTCCGTGA
>JARYGA010057783.1:0-38287 GCA_030545235.1 Helianthus tuberosus
GAAAAATCCATTCGTCACGTCATTTGGATCGTTTTTCGCGCTTATGCGCATTCCGTCGTAATTAAGCGAACATCGCGTTCGTACGGCCAAACGAACCAACCTCCGGCATATTTTTGAGCATGTTTTGAGTTCCCTATACTTTAACTTCATTTTAGAGCCTTAAAATGAGGTTAACGGGGTTCAAACGCATCGAAAAAGGCCTTAAAACACAACAGGGACCATTTCTGTCAATTTGGAAACAATTCTGAATCTGGGAGGCAGTAGCGTAGTGCGAGCCCTAAGGGCCTATCCGTCGCGCTACGCGAGTGCATGACCAGACCAGATTCAATGTTTTAACAACAAGTTTCAGCTGATTGATCCTCCACCACACATTCTCACATGTCTAGTCAGCGGATAAGAACCATTTTTAGCTACCATGAGTTTCCGACAAGTGTACGCCTCGGATCATGGCACGTTTTCCATGAAACGATCCTAACGGTTACCCGAAAACTATATATACCCCATGCCTTTCATTGTTTTAAGACAAAATTGCAGAAAACAACCTTTATGTATACCCCAAACTGCACTTTATACCTTTCACTATGAAATCCGCCAAAACCAACCTTTACGTTCATGTTTTGTTACACATCACAACCTTTACACCAAACCTAGTCAAAAAAGTCAGTTAAGTTGCCCCATGTGCAAAGCATGTGAGGGTATTACTGTCATTTCCACATTCTCTTCTCCAATCCATCCTTTCAAACCCAGAAACAATGAAACTAGTGTTTTTATAAAATAAAAAAAACCTAGAATATTAACTTGTGTTTATATAAAATTAAAAAAACTAATTCTACATTGTTCCATCCTTAATCGATTCTTACATAAATCCCATCTGGGTTCCTCAGATATTTCACCTCACCTATAATGCCAATTACTTAAATTTTTATACAAAGTTATTGGTTTGATTGTAGACATAACTGATCAGTCACCAAACATCTATTGAAAGTTTGCTGTTTTATTACGTTTTCTTGAAATCTTGAGGGGTATTGGATAACGAAAGAATGGATTGGGAACAGAGCCAGCTACACCACTTCTTCATCTTCCCCTCTTCTCATACAAATTTTACAATCATTAAATACAAATTTTACAATCAGATGCTATTTTGTAATCCATGAACAATTAGAAACAGATTGATTACAAACACATATCAAACTTCCGTACGAACAGATCAAGTTAAACTACCCTAATTCCTAAAAAATTCACAAAAACTTGAGAAAATTGATGTCAATCGTATAGGATAAACAATAATTACAATATCTAAACTGAGATGTTGGATAAACAATAATAATCTGAATCGTAAATTCTCAAAAGAAAAATGGAGAAATAAAAATTAAAAAAAAAGTGAAATCGGAAGCTTGTGGCTCCGCCGTGGTCAGCCGGCGGACCACCCTCCATCTCCGCCTTCTCTCGTATCTCTCTCTGTTTCTCTAATTTACACACATATGTGTGTGTGAGTGGGTGTTCAAACCAGAAAAAAGGAAGATGAAGAAGTGGTGGAGGTGGCTCTGTTCAGAGAGAAGAGGGAAAAGGGTATTGGTTAAAAAATAGGATTTTGATTGTGGATGTATCTTAATTGACTTCAGAGAAGTATGAGGCAAAGTTGAGTTCCATGAAGTTGTATCATAATCTCATATTTCACTAGTTATGAACCATATCTCCCTCCCAATTGTCATTATAGACTACTGACCCAATTCACAAAGCTAGCATTTTTTAGTTTTGGAATATATTATGAAAATTTACAAAAACACTAGTTTCATTGTTTCTGGGTTTGGGTTTGAAAGGCAAGATGATGGAGATGATGGGGATACATTAATTTTAATTTAATTTAGAAATAAAAGGGGTCAAAGGAAAAGACATATATGCCCTCACATGCATCGCACATGGGGTAACTTAACTGACTTTTTTGACTAGGTTTGGTGTAAAGGTTGTGATGTGTAACAAAACATGAACGTAAAGGTTGGTTTTGGCGGATTTCATAGTGAAAGGTATAAAGTGCAGTTTGGGGTATACATAAAGGTTGTTTTCTGCAATTTTGTCTTGTTTTAAAGCACAAGAATTCTGATTTGAGAGCTCTAAGTTGAAACCATTGTTTCATACCTGAGTTCTTGGATCGGGATTAGCATTCGGGGACCCTTCGTAAGTATTCTTTCGTTCTTTTCCTTATTTTATTGCTTTTCGAGTCAGAAAGTCAAACTTTGTTTGACTTTCAGCGTTGACCAGTAATGGTCAATGCGAAGTTCGTTTGAACTTCGCAACGTGAGTGTAATCACGTTGGTCATAGTCCCTTGGGACTATGCCCACTGATTACCACGTTGTCTAGGGTCGTAGGGTAGGCGATCTAATAAATCGCCTATACCTTCGAGCCCGACCCAGTTTGGTCGATCATTAGGATCCGACCAAATACATTAGGTGACCCTAGTATAGGGCATAACCTTCCGAGGTTATACCCTATGGTCACATCGTTTAAGTAGTTGTATGATAGGTAGTTTATATGCCTTAGGTAAATTACCAGAATACCCTTTTCATGTATAATTGGTAATTAAGCATATGTAACCTAAACTTTTGTCACATAACTGATTATGTAACATGTTTAGGCATATAACACTTGTCATAGGACTAGTTAGACGGTCCGAACGCGTTTCACGCGCACGACGCGTTAAAGTAACGTATGTTACCTTAATGGGTCGCGATGGGTCGAAAGCACTTAGGTTAAGTTTCATTTAGTATGTAGGCTTTGTTAAACCATATCATATGAGTTCCTACACTCATTTGGTTTACAAACCCTCCTGCTACCCAGTCTTCCGATTTAAGTCTGGTTTATTTATATAGTTTAGATTTGCCGACTGATTCCGTGCTCCCTCAAGCTTTGTTTGGTTGTTGTTCAAGACCTCCAAGCATTATCAGGCGAGTACATTATTCCCCTCTTTTACTGTTTTCAACTGTTTTGGGGTGACTCATATGTGCTAAATGTTTTATCAATGGTTTCAAGAACAATTACAATGTGGTTTCAAGAACAATTACAATTATTTCAAGAACGCTAACAATGATTTCAAGAACAAATACAATGATTTCAAAAACTAATAACAATTTCAAAAAGTGAACAAACTTGTTGGTTGTTGTTTACATGACCGATGACATTCATTAGCAATGATCAAGCCGACCAGTATTAGGTTATGGTACCATAGGATCTGACAAATCCCGTTATTTACTGCACCCATTGTTATGTGTGGGGGTTGTGGGTAGCGACTGAATCTGTAATTATTAACTTATCCTTTGGTAAGGGTTTGTTAAGAACGAGAGCGAGAGCGAGATGGACCGAGGAACGCGTCAAGAAGGTTTGAATGTTATTAGAGAATCGACCATAAAGTAGTTTCACAACTAAAATATTAACTTACCCTTTGGTAAGGGTTTGTTAAGAACAAGAACAAGTTTTAACATTTGGGTAAACATTTGTACATGATTGACATTTGATCATGTATTTCCCACAAAACATAACTTTGATTTAAACCAAGTTTTACTTCAATACTTTGTTGTTGTGCATATGGTTTAGTTGAGACATTTCACTTGCCATACATGGATATTTGACATAGACATTTGACATGGATATTTGACATAGACATTTGACATGGATATTTGACATAGACACTTGACATGGATATTTGACATAGACATTTTGACATGATTTACATCTTGACATGAATACTTTGACATATTATTCAATACATTTGACAATTGATTTAAACATAGACATTTTACATTGTTTGGTTTGGTTTGATTAAGTGATTAAGTAACGATGCGTGTATAATATGATACAAACATGGTGGATACGCCGCTGGTACTTCCTATATATAAGTGTTTGTATGGTATTACATATTGTAGCGTTATTTGAATCATTTCAGTTTGAGACATAGAACATTTTATACAAGTTACATACTTTTCACAAGACATTTATTTACAAACAACTTATCTTATAAAGACTCATTTTACATGGTTATTCATTTAATCATGCATTATTCTCTTATTTATACATATCATCTAAACTTATTATTTTTCAAATGATTTACAAAGACAAAGCAAATTACAAGGTTCATGACTAAACATTTTCTTAAACTGAAGTCATGAATCTTATTTTCACAAAACCTATGTACTCGCCATCATTTCTTTGCTGACCTCGTTTTCACATATGTTTCAGGTATTGTTGGATGATATCGATTGATAAGATGCATGCTCACATAGGACTGGACAAGGCCTTAGTGACTCAATAATAATGATAGACTATGTCTAATTTATGTATTTAGATTTCCAGACGATGTAATTATTCAATGTTTAATAAAACGAAACACTTTTGGTATCCATGGTTATGAAACATTTATTTCTGTTGCAACACGCCCCGATGTTTCCGCCGCGATTTGTTGTTTTACGCAGTCGGGGTGTGACATACTTGGTAGAGACGCACCACTGTGAGTTCATGTCCCCCTTTTCTCTTAACTGTTTTCAGTTTTAACTGCGGGGGTGAAATACATGTTACTTTGATTACAAATACTTTATACATGGTGTGGTTAGCGTAAGGAGGTTTACTACTTAAGATCATGTGAGTGGGTAGGCGGAAACTTGAGGCCATTAATCCTCAAGGTAGGACCGAGGGACAGGAGCGGTAGATCTATCTGAGTGTAGCGAGCCCAGCCCCAGGCCCAAACAGAACGGACCTCGGGGTGACTTTGTGCCCAACGCATAAATCCGCTAGGTTTGAGTCTCCCTACTTGCACTTCACACATATCAATGGCCTTGCAAACCATTGGTGATCTCTTTTTCCTTATTTGCTACATACCAGGGTTTTTATACATACAAAGGTTTATTTACTCACTTACACATGAACTCGCTCAACATTATTGTTGATTTTTCCAACTTACATGTATTTCAGGGAATTAAGGATCTGGCGCGGTATGTTATGTTTTCCCGCTGCATATGGGTTCCGAGGTCATCCAGGTTTAGGGGATGTGACTTTTACTTGGACGAATCACAGTCCTTAAACTGCGTTTCATTCATGTTGATGTTTATGTCTTTCAAAACAATAATTTATGTTACGATGGTGTAGTTCCAAGACAATGTTATGTTACTTTGGTTTTAAAACTTATTTTAATGGATGATCTTGCATGGTTTTTATTTCATATAGCTTGTTATGGTTAAGCTATGGTATTAAGAAGTCACACCAAAATAACCACGCTTCCGCAAAGCCTGTGACAACAAATGCACTCTTCTGTATGGGTCCATGACCAAGAGTGGGGCTCGCCAAAACCCATTAGATCTAACTGTGACAACTGTGCTCTCTAATCGATGAACAATGCAAAACAATGTTAATTATCAATAAAACAATGTGTTTTGGTGTATTTATATGTGTATTTGTGTTTGATGATTTTACGATTTGATTCGATTCCAAATTCAAGCTTTAAATCGCTTTCTGGAAGGTTATACGCAAACTGGTGCGTAAACGCAGTCAGTTTAACACGACAAACACTCTGGAATAGTGACATAGCCTTAACATACCTAAAATAACCTTCACATAACTTAAAAATAAGTTTTGGATGGTTTGGTGTGTTGAAAACAAGTCTATTCGATCGCAGGGACTACTTGTGTCAAACTGCGAAACTCTACCGATTCATATAGTTTCGAACAGTCCAGAACTTGATCATAAGGTAAACATACCATAAATAACCAAAACATAGCTTAGAAATAAGCTTTGAGTGGTTCGGTGTGCGAAAATATGCTTATTTGATCTTACAAGGACTAAAAGTGTCAAAAACGACGTAAGTTTGCATTTTCGCGCATATCTTACGTTCTGACCACATTTGTACACCCAAAATTTTTGTACACACTAAATTTTTTTTTATTTTAGTGATCGGCATGCAAAAATTCCATTCGTCGCTTAATTTGGATCGTTTTCGCGTCCGTTTGAGTTTCGTTGTAATTTAATGCACAACGCGACCGTACGACCAAACGAGCCGACATCCGAGATGTTTTTGAGCATATTTTAAGTTCCCTATACTTTAACTTCATTTTAGAGCCTTAAAATGAGGTTAACGGGGCTTAAACGTGTCAAAAATGCATCAAAACATAAGTTTCTCAAGTGCAGGGACTAAACTGCAATTTCTGAATAGATGCCCAGGCGGGGCGCGTAAGCCTGGTCTCTCAGCTTACGCGAGCCGCCTAAGAGTGCCAGTTCTGCAGAAAGTTCACAGCAGCTTCCCAGCTCGTTCTTGAGGCCATTGTGCGCAATTTTCATGTTTTGGGGACCAAGTTAACACCTCCCCAAGGCTTTCTAGCTGCTAATAACACTTGGATGGTTAGGATTTATTGATTGGAGACCACACAAACACTTGTCTTGATCTTGTTCATCATGCACAAGTATAAATAGCATGACCCTCTCATTCATTTCCTCACATTTGGTCTGAGATTTCTCTAAGTGGTTGTGATATTTCACTTCCTACCTGAGAATACTTAGAACCAAATCTATTTGGACCCTTTGTAAGTCGTCTTTCATTCTTTTATTGCTCTCCTAGCTTAAAAGTCAAACAGTGTTTGACTTTCAGCTTTGACCACGAGTTGGTCAACGAGAAGTTCGTTTGAACTTCGCAACGTGAGCGTAATCACGATGGTTATAGTCCTTAGTGATTATACCTACTGATTACCACGTTAACTAGGCGTAGTGACGAGTAAAGTTTCGGTCAAAATGCGTTTTAGCACGTATTTTGCAACGAAACTATTTTCGGGTATCACAACCCATTGTTTTGATACCAAATCAGTTTTCTAAGTAGGTTAAACATGTTTTGACATGTTTAACTCGTCACTATTAGTTTAGTGCTTGTTTAGGGTCGTAAGTTAAGCGGTCTAAACAACCGCTTAGATTTTCGAACCCGACCCGTTTAGTCGATCATTAGGATCCGACTAAGTTCGATTAGTGATCATAGTTGCATCGGGAATACCCTCTGAGGTTATACCATATGATCACATAGGATTGGTTAGTTATTTGTTAAGTAGCTTGTATGCCCATAGGAAATGACAAAAAAGCCCTTTTGAAGCATAAATCCGTATTTTACATATGTGAACATGTTTTTGACATATAATCTGATTTAGTAACATGTTTAGGTATTATTGGCCATGTAAGACTTGACATAGCACATAGTTAACCATCCGAACATAGTTTCACGCGAACGACGCATTAACGTAGCATAAGCTACCTTAATGGGTCGTAACGGGTCGAAAGCACTCAGGCTAGGTTCCGATTTAGAATGTAGGATTTGTTAAACCATATCACATGAGTCCACACTCATTGGTTTACAAGACCTCATTCTATCTGATCCTACGATTTAGGTGTCAATTTTATTTACTAATGATCCGATTACTAGGTACCACTTGAATTTCCTTGGTTTGTCTGAGCTTCACTAAGTTCTTTAGATCAAGGATACCCTTCATTCAATGTGAGTACATAGATCCCCTCTTTTTACATGTTTTTGTGGTAACTATGTGAGTACATAGTTCCCCTATTTTACTGATTTCAATTGTTTTGGGGTGATTCATATGTATTAAAATGATTTCGATATTTTAAACGATGATTTCAAAAACGATTAAGATGGTTTATATTAAACTAATAACGATTTCGATAATGTGAATGAACTTGTTGGTTGTAATTACATAACGAATGACATTCATTAGCATTGATCAAGCCAACCAGTATTAGGTTATGGTACCATAGGATCTGGCAAATCCCATTATCAGACTACACCCATGGTTATGTGTGGGGGTTATGTAGGTAACGACCGAATCTGATGATTATTAACTTACCCTTTGGTGGTTCGTTAATACGAGGAACGAGGTAGTCGAGTCACGAAGGTTTGAATGTTATAAGCGAGACGACCAAAAGTAGTTTCACAATTAAAACGAAAACGATTTTGGGGACGAATTAAACGATTTGGAACGACCTAAACGAAATAAACGATTTGAACGAACGATTGGTTTTGGGTAGTGATTAGATAATGGGACGAGTGTAGCATGATAGAATCATGGTAGATACGCCGCTGGTACATCTTATATATAAGTGCTTCTATCATATTACATTGCGTGTCATTATTTAGTTCACTTGGGAAACGATTTGAAACAATGTCACACAACGAGGTTTTCGAAATGATATAAACCATACGAGTTTAATTAACGAGTTTTTAACGAGATGTTTTACGAATTGGTTTACTAAAACAAATGTTTTGGGGTTAAGAATCATGGCTACGAGATTTTATAAATTATAACCATCTTGATTCGAGTTGGTTAATCATGTTGCAATATTATAAACTTTTCAAAACAAGGTTTTCGAGGTATTGCAATATATACATAAACGAGCCATAATTCCGATACTCTCACAAAACCTATGTGCTCGCCAGCATTTCTTTGCTAACTTTGTTTTTTTTTTACATATGTTTCAGGTGATGTTGCGTGATGATTGCTAGGAAGCATGTTCGCTTAGGATCTGGACGTGGCCTTAGTGACATAAAAAACGATAGTAGACGATGTTTAATTTGTTTGTTTTGGTTTAAAGACAATGTACATTACTTGAATAATCAATAAAACGAAACTTTGAAGTACCATGGTTGTTGAATCGATGATTCTGTTACAACACTCCCCGACGTTTCCGCCATGGTTTGTTGTTTTAACGTGGTCGGGGTGTGACAGAAGAGTTGGTATTAGAGCCAATGGTTATAGAGAATTAGGTTATTAGCATTGCTTTGACCTAGACTATAACTTTCTAGGACCCCGACGCAAGTTTACTTGTGTTTAGATTTTAAAACAATACCATCACCTATCCTTAGGTGATAACCACAACGAGAACACAATAACAAATCCGCTTCAAAAATTAATCATCTATCCTTGGATGATTGATTGTAAGGTTTTGAACCCTTCCAGTTTGATTCATTTTCGGCTTTATGCCCTCTGAATTCTCAAAATCTCGTCAAAGTTTGGGTCTTATAATGTGAACATGTGCAAACTGGAAGAGTGAATGCCTGTACCCTGAGTTTTCTGTCTAAGGCTAGAGTGTTCATACAAATCCGCAGTATCGGACCAGTCACTCTTACCTGGGAACTCTTGGGGTGAGTGTTCACTTATAGGCAAGCATGTCTTCAGTGATACATTATATTGACCCATTTACTTTGATTAGTCACTGCGTGTCGTTTGTTTGTTCAAGGTAACAAACGAATGATCGCCTTCCTTGTGTTTTGTCGATGTTTTCAAAACCTCTTTTGTTTCTCCAATTATCGACCTCACTCCTTTCTCATGTTTCCTTGTTAGACAATGCCTCCTTGACGCGATGCTCAAACTTTTACTACTGAAGAAGTCGCAGCCCTTGTCTCTCAGCAGATGGCTGCTGTACTTCCGGGCGTTGTGACCCAAATCCACGAGTTATACAACAACAATAATGCACAGTGTAATTTCAAGAATTTTAATTCTGCGAAGCCGCTTAAGTTTTCTGGGTCACAAGGAGCAACTGTGCTGCTACAGTGGTTTGAGAGTATCGAGAGCACATTCAGACATGTGCAGTGTCCGAATGCGCGTAAGGTTGAGTTTGCTTCAAGCGTGTTTGAGAAGCGAGCTCTTACATGGTGGAACAGAGTGATGCGTGATAGGGGTGCCGAAGTGGCATTAGCACAAACTTGGGATGAGCTCCGAGCTCTCATGATGAGAGAGTTCTTTCCCCGTCATGAGATTCGAGCTTTGGAACGAGAGTTTGACGATCTGAAACAAGACGGGGGAGAACACCGTGCTTATACGGATCGATTTGAGGAGCTTAGTTTGTTGTGTCCTACGATGGTTACCCTATTGGAGAAAGCAATCGAGAGGTATATCGATGGCTTACCCGATTCCATTCAGGATATTGTGACCGGTGTTAATCCTACTACCGTTCGTCACGCGATCGAGTTGTCTGCTACCCTGACTGAGTCCCAAGTCAGGAAGGGTAAACTCACCCGCAAGGGTGATAAAAAGAAGACGACCGATTCTGACAAGGAAAAGGGTAAGGGAAAGAAGCAGGGTGAGTCTTCTAAAAAGTCAAGGAAGCGCAAGGCTTCCCAGAACTTTGCTGTTACAACACAGGCTGCTCAGAACCCACCGACTCAACCTCCTGCAAAGAAAGCATATGCTGGTACCGCACCTCACTGTGCTCGATGTAATGGCCACCATGTTGCCCAACAGGCCTGTAAACAGTGTGCTACGTGTGGTAGACTTGGGCATTTGGCCAACATTTGTCGTTTTGGTCAAAATCAAGCTGCTCAGGTTCCAGCACAAGCTCAAGGGAATGCTGCGAGATTCCCACCTGGTTCGTGTTTTAATTGCGGGGAAATGGGTCATTTCCGCAACAATTGCCAGAGATTGGTAAATGCAAATGCGAATGCAAATCCGAACGCAATCGCGAATGTAAATCCCGCTCGTGGACGAGCATTCAATCTGAACGCGAACGAGGCTCGAGCTGACAACGAAGTTGTTAACGGTACGTTCCTTGTTAACAATCAACTTGCATCTGTTCTTTTCGATTCTGGTGCCGATAGGAGTTTTGTTTCGTTATCCTTTGAGCCTTTACTTGCGATACCTAGAACTAAACTGAGGAAACCCTTATCTGTCGAAGTTGCTACTGGTAAATCTCTTGTTCTCGATTCTGTTATTCATGGTTGTCAATTGAACCTCGATAACCATCTTTATCCCATTGACCTCGTACCAATGCAACTTGGGAGTTTCGACATTATCGTGGGGATGGATTGGTTAACCAAACATCATGCTGAGGTGGTTTGTTTTGATAAGATCATTCGTATTCCTCTTTCGTCTGGCGATGTCCCAGAGGTTCGTGGCGAGAAACCATCGGGAGGGTTGAAACTCATGTCGTGTACGAAAGCCCAGAGTTATTTACGAAAAGGATATGTTGCCTTCCTAACACATGTCACTGAGGAGAAAGGCAAGAACAAAAGTATTCAGGATATTCCGATTGTTCGGGATTATCCAGAGGTGTTTCCTGATGAACTGCCTGGTTTACCTCCAGTTCGTCAAGTCGAGTTTCATATTGACCTTGTACCCAATGCCAACCCGATTGCGAAAGCACCTTATCGTCTTGCACCGTCTGAGATGCAAGAATTATCGAAACAACTTCAAGAGTTATCCGATAAAGGATTCATCCGTCTGAGTTATTCACCTTGGGGTGCTCCTGTCCTCTTTGTGAAAAAGAAAGATGGATCTTTTCGAATGTGTATCGATTATCGTGAACTTAACAAGCTTACCATCAAGAATCGATATCCCCTACCCCGAATCGATGATCTCTTTGATCAGCTTCAAGGTGCTAACTGTTTTTCCCAAATCGATCTGCGTTCTGGGTATCATCAGCTTCGTGTATTCGAAGAAGATATTCCCAAAACTGCTTTCCGAACGAGATATGGGCATTACGAGTTTACTGTCATGCCTTTTGGTTTGACGAATGCTCCAGCTATCTTTATGGACTTAATGAATAGGGTCTGTAAACCTTATTTAGACAAGTTCATCATTGTGTTCATCGACGATATTCTCAATTATTCGAAGTCTCGAGCCGATCACGAGCAACACCTTCGTTTAACATTGGAACTCCTGAAGAAGGAACAACTTTTTGCTAAATTCTCCAAGTGTGAATTTTGGCTTAAAGAAGTTCAGTTTTTGGGACATATTGTCAACGAGCAAGGTATTCATGTGGAATCATCCAAGATTGTAGCAATCAAGGATTGGAATACACCAACGACGCCTACAGAAATTTGTTCTTTCCTTGGTCTCGCTGGATATTATCGTCGATTCATTTCTAATTTCTCGAAGATTGCGGTTCCACTCACTGCTTCGAATCAGAAGAATTAAGCCTTTTGAGTGGGGACCTAAGCAAGAAGAAGCGTTTCAAACGATGAAACAGAAGCTATGTAATGCTCCTGTTCTATCACTACCCGAGGGAAACAATGATTTCGTTGTCTACTGTGATGCGTCCAACTTAGGCCTTGGTTGTGTTCTCATGCAACGAGGTAAAGTTATAGCATATGCATCTAGACAATTGAAAGTTCACGAGAAGAACTACACGACTCACAATCTTGAGTTGGGAGCTGTGGTTTTCGCTCTCAAAATCTGGAGACACTATCTTTATGGCACGAAGTGTGTGATTTTCACAGATCACAAAAGTCTCCAGCACATTCTTAATCAGAAGGAGTTAAACATGAGACAACGACGTTGGGTTGAACTCCTAAATGACTATGATTGCGAGATTCGCTACCATCCTGGTAAGGCGAATGTCGTAGCCGATGCGCTTAGTCGAAAGGAGCGAGTCAAGCTTCATTCTGTTCGAACTCTATCTGATCTCCAAACTCGTCTTCTTCAAGCTTAGCAATCTTGTGTTTAACAAGATTTGATAGGTAAGGAATTACCACATCAGCTTGAGCTTAAACTCGAAGCGAAAGATGATGGTTTACTCTATTTCATGGATCGTTTGTGGATTCTGAAATAAGACGATCTTCGCACTTTAGTGATGGACGAATCTCATAAGTCTCGATATTCTTTCCATCCTGGTGCTGATAAAATGTATAAGGATCTTCGCACTAAGTTCTGGTGGCCTGGTATGAAGAAAGATGTTGCATTGTATGTATCGAAATGCCTAACTTGTCTCAAAGTCAAGGCTGGACATCAACGACCTTCTGGTTTGCTTGTACAACCAAAGATACCGGTTTGGAAGTGGGAGAACATTGCGATGGATCTCATCACTAAGTTACCGCGTACATCCAAAGGTCATGATGCTATTTGGGTTGTTATCGATCGACTGACAAAGTCAGCTCATTTTATTCCGATTCATGAGGATCTATCTGCTGATAAACTTGCAAAGATTTACGTTGATGAGATTGTATCTCGACATGGTGTTCCTTTGGACGTCATATCCGATCATGATGCTCGATTTTCATCTCATTTCTGGAAGACCATGCAATCTGCTATGGGAACCCAACTAAATCTAAGCACTGCTTATCATCCCCAAACAGATGGACAATCTGAGAGAACGATTCAAACTTTGGAGGATATGCTTAGAGCATGCGTGATTGACTTTGGTGGTAATTGGGATTCTCATCTGCCATTGATCGAGTTCTCTTACAACAATAGTTATCATGCTAGCATCAATATGGCACCATTCGAAGCTCTCTAAGGTCGAAAATGTAGTTCACCTGTTTGTTGGAACGAGAGCGGTGAAGCTCAGCTTACTGGACCTGAGCTTGTTCTGGAAACAACAGACAACATCAAGAAAATTCGCGATAACCTTGTGATAGCTAGATGCCGTCAAAAGAATTATGCGGATTTACGACGCAAGCCCTCAGAATTTCAAGTCGGAGACCATGTCCTAACTCAAGGTGTCACCTTGGAAGGGAGTGGTGAGATTTGGAAAGAAAGGAAAACTTGCACCACGATATGTTGGACCATTTAAGATTGTTGAAAGGGTTGGAAAGGTTGCCTATCAACTAGAGCTACCTCCAGTGCTTGGAAATATCCATCTGACTTTTCACGTGTCCAATCTGCAAAAGTGTTTAGCTGACGCTGATCTTCACATTCCTCTCGACGAGATTCAAATCGATGAAACAATGCACTTTGTCGAGAAACCTATGGAGATAGTGGACCGTACATACAAACAGTTGAAGAACAAACGAATTCATTTGGTCAAGATTCGCTGGGAATCCAAACGTGGCCCAGAGTTTACTTGGGAACGTAAGGACCAAATGAAGGCGAAATATCCGCAATTGTTCTCACAAGTTTCCTCTAGTTAAAATTTCGGGACGAAATTTCCTAAAGTAGGGGAGACTGTGACAACTGTGCTCTCTAATCGATGAACAATGCAAAACAATGTTAATTATCAATAAAACAATGTGTTTTGGTGTATTTATATGTGTATTTGTGTTTGATGATTTTACGATTTGATTCGATTCAAAATTCAAGCTTTAAATCGCTTTCTGGAAGGTTATACGCAAACTGGTGCGTAAACGCAGTCAGTTTAACGCGACAAACACTCCAGAATAGTGACATAGGCTTAACATTCCTAAAATAACCTTCACATAACTTAGAAATAAGTTTTGTATGGTTTGGTGTGTTGAAAACAAGTCTATTCGATCGTAGGGACTATTTGTGTCAAACTGCGAAACTATACCGATTCGTATAGTATCTGTCACACCCCGACCGCGTAAAACAACAAATCGCGGCGGAAACATCGGGGCGTGTTGCAACAGAATTAATTGTTTCATAACCATGGCATACAAAGTTGTATTTTATTTATAAACAAAGGTGTTACATTGTTTCAAACAGGAATTTAAAGAGTTCAGAACATAATTAAACATAGTCTATCTTCTTTTAAAGTCTAAGGCACAGGTCCGCCCTAGTATCATGATCAACATCCTATGGAAAAGCACCTGAAAACACATGTGAAAATAGGTACGTCAGCATAAAAATGCCTGTGAGATACATAGGTTTGTGAAAATAGGATTCATGACTTATGTTTAAGAAAAATGTTTAGTCATGAACCTTGTAATTTGCTTTGTCTTGTAAATCATTTGAAAACAATAAGATCAGATGATATGTATAAGTAAATGTCAGGTTAAATAAATAACCATGTAAAAATGTTTTTGTATAAGATAAGTTGTTTGTAAATAAATGTCTTGTGAAAAGTATGTTATTTGTATAAAATGTTCTATGTCTCAAACTGAAATGATTCAAATAACGTTACGCCATATAATACTATACAAACACTTATATATAGGAAGTACCAGCGGCGTATCCACCATGCTTGTATCATATTACACACGCATCGTTACTTAATCACTTAATCAAACCAAACCAACCAATGTAAGAAGTCTATGTTTAATTCAATTGTCAAATGTATTGAATAATATGTCAAATGTAAATCATGTCAAATGTCTATGTCAAATATCCATGTCAAATGTCTATGTCAAATATCCATGTCAAATGTCTATGTCAAATATCCATGTCAAATGTCTATGTCAAATATCCATGTCAAATGTCTATGTCAAAATGTCATGTATGGCAAGTGAAATGTCTCAAACTAAACCATATGTACAAAAACAAAGTATTGAAGTAAAACTTAGTTTAAATCAAAGCTATGTTTTGTGTAAATGCATGCAACTATTTAATATGAACATTTATGCGGTATTGTGAATATGCATACATCCAAGCCTGGCGACTGTGGTGATAAACCCTTTAAACAAATTAAAGGTCTATCTGTCTTAATGTCAACGAATTCGGTCATTCCTTTCTGTCCCCTTACCCTGGGATGTCCGGAACGGGAGTTGTCAATTCCTATGGTACCACTACCTACTAACGAACGGCATGATCGGTGTTAATGAATGTATTGTCCCATGTAAACAAACCAAATGTCATACCAAAATGTAAGCATGTGAAAATAATGCACTAAGTATGTAATCAAATGAACATACATAGCGTGAAATGTCATGTAAAACGATGTACTAAGTAATGCACACAATGGGCACACCTAGCATGAAATGTAATGTAAAACAATGTACTAAGTAATGCACACAATGGGCATACCTAGCATAAAATGTAATGTAAAACAATGTACTAAGTAATGCACACAATGGGCACACCTAGCATAAAATGTAATGTAAAACAATGTACTAAGTAATGCACACAATGGGCACACCTAGCATGAAATGTAATGAAATCATGTACTATAATGTACTAACGAACATAGCAGTATATGATGTGAAAAACAGGAAAGCATGAAAGTAACAAGTAGGCACATGTGTTCCACCCCAAAACAGTTTGGAAAACAGTAAAAGAGGGGTCTATGTACTCACTTGAGATTGCTCAGATGTCTAAAGATAATCACCAAGTAATGCTATAGATCTCGGAATCAAACGGCACCTAATATAGGTAACTATGTTAATAACCGGACCTTAATCGGATGATTGGATAGAATGAGGTTTCGTAAACCAAACGAGTGTAGAGACTCGTGTCATTTGGTTTAACAAAGCCTACATGCTAAATGAAACTTAACATAATCGTTTACGACCCATTACGACCCGTTTAGGAAGCTTATGCTACTTTAACGTGTCGTGCGCGTGAAACGCGTTCGGACCGCCTAACTAGCCCTATGACAAGTGTTATATGCCTAAACATGTTACATAATCAGTTATGTGATAAAGGTTTAGGTTACATATGCTTAATTACCAATTATACATGAAAAGGGTATTCTGGTAATTTACCTAAGGCATATAAACTACCTATCATACAACTACTTAAACGATGTGACCATAGGGTATAACCTCGGAAGGTTATTCCCTACCTACTATGGTCACCTAATGTGTTTGGTCGGATCCTAATGATCGACCAAACTGGGTCGGGTTCGAAGGTATAGGCGATTTATTAGATCGCCTACCCTACGACCCTAGACAACGTGGTAACCAGTGGGCATAGTCCCAAAGGACTATGACCAACGTGATTACACTCACGTTGCGAAGTTCAAACGAACTTCGCATTGACCATTACTGGTCAACGCTGAAAGTCAAACAAAGTTTGACTTTCTGACTCGAAAAGCAGTAAAAATAAGGAAAAGAACGAAAGAATACTTACGAAGGGTCCCCGAATGCTAAACTCGATTCGAAAATCTCAGGTATGAAACTAATGTTTCAACTTAGAGTTTCTCAAATCAAATTTCTAGTGATTATGAACAAAGGGGGGTGGGGTATTTATAGTATTCGGTGAACCGTTGAGATCGTTTCATGGAAAACGTGCCATGATCCAATCCGTACACTTGTTGCAAGGTTATGGAAGCTTAATTCCATCCTTATCTAGTGACTAAGCAAGTGAAAACATGTGGTGGAGGATCAAATGGCTGCAACTTGTGAGAAAATGCATTTAATCTGGTCAGAAGGTGGGAAGCGGCCCGCTTTAGGATCAGCCAAACACAATGCGGGCCGCCTGAGCATGTCAGATCATAAACAACTTTCAAAAATGACAGTTTAGGTCCCTGCACGTGTTTAAGGCCATTTCCGACACTTCTAAGGCCCGTAAAGCCAAGTTTAAGGCCCTAAAATGTTGCCTAAACATTGTGGAAATGAAACATGTTCAAAAATATGTCGGATGATGGTTCGTTTGGTCGTACGAACGCGATGTTCGCTTAATTACGATGGAATGCGCACAAGCGCGAAAAACGATCCAAATGACGCAACGAATGGATTTTTCTTAAGGCGAACACTAAAATATAATATAGTCATGCTTACATAAATTTTTGGATGTCCAGATGTATTCAGAACGTAAGTTATGCGCGAAAATGCAAACTTGTGCACTTTTTGACACTTTTAGTCCCTGAATGACCCAAAAGTTTATTTTAGCACACCGAACCCCTCAAAGCCTATTTCTAAGCTATGTAAAGGATATTTAAGGTGTGTTTAACTTATGGTTATGTTCCAGAATGTTCGTTACAGTTCAAATTGACATACTTTCGCAGTTTGTCATATTTAGTCCCTGTAAGCGAATTAACTTGTTTTTGCCATACCAAAGCCTTCAAAACTTATTTCTAAGTTATGTAAAGGTTATTTAAGGTATGTTGAGTATATGTTGATGTTCCGGAGTATTTCTCGCATTAAACTGAGTACGTTTACGCACTAGTTTGCGTATAACTCTCCAGAAAACGATGTAGAGTTTGAAATTACATAAAAGTCAAAACATGAAAAATGTAAAACATAACAAAACAAACATTGTGATCAAATAACATTGTTTTATTGATAACAGAACTGTTAATAGTGATTACAAGCATAGTTGTTACAGTCTCCCCTACTTGTGGAAATTTCGTCCCGAAATTTATTTAGAGGAAACTCGTGGAAAAAGATGTGGATATTTCGCTTTCATTAATGCGCTTGCGTTTAAGCCACTTGACTTCACGTTCCATGATTTCCACTGGTTTCTCAACAAATTTCAGTGTTTTGCCAACACGAATTTCGTCAAGCGGTATGGAGAAGTTCTCATCAGCTGAACACTTCTTGAGATTGGACACGTGAAAAGTTGGATGAACATTTCCCAGTTCAGGAGGTAACTCAAGTCTGTAGGCTACCTTTCCGATTCTTTCGACGATCTTGAATGGTCCAACGTATCTAGGTGCAAGTTTTCCTTTCTTTCCAAATCTGATCACACCTTTCCAAGGTGAGACCTTAAGTAATACTCGATCACCGACTTGAAATTCCAAGGCTTTGCGTTTTGGGTCCGCGTAAATCTTCTGACGGCTTCTAGCTGCCTGAAGGTTATCACGAACTTTCTTGACCTTGTCAGTTGTCTCTAAAATGAGGGCAGGTCCAGTAAGTTGAGCCTCGCCAATCTCATTCCAGCAGACTGGTGAACGACATTTTCGACCATAGAGAGCCTCGAAAGGAGCCATTTTGATGCTAGTGTGATAACTGTTGATGTAGGAGAATTCAATCAATTTAAGATGTGAATCCCAGCTACCACCAAAATCGATCACACAAGCTCTTAGCATATCCTCCAGAGTCTGGATTGTTCTCTCAGATTGACCATCCGTTTGCGGATGATAAGCTGTGCTTAGATTAAGTTGGGTCCCCATGGCAGATTGCATGGTTCTCCAAAAATGAGAAGTGAAACGAGCATCTCTGTCAGAAATGATGTTCAACGGAACACCATGTCGAGCTACTATTTCATCTACATAGATTTGAGCAAGTCTGTCAGTAGGAAAATCCTCACGGATTGGCAAGAAATGTGCTGACTTTGTAAGACGATCAACGACTACCCAGATGGCATCATGACCTTTCTTTGTGCGCGGGAGTTTGGTAACAAGATCCATAGTAATGTTTTCCCATTTCCAAACTGGGATCTCTGGTTGCTCCAATAATCCCGAAGGACGCTGATGTTCAGCCTTAACCTTTAGACAAGTAAGGCATTTGGATACGTATAAGGCAATGTCTTTCTTCATACCAGGGCACCAATAGTGAATACGAAGATCCTTATACATTTTATCTGAGCCCGGATGAATAGAATAACGAGACTTATGGGCTTCATCCATAAGCAAGGTACGAAGATCATCCTGGCTTGGGACCCACAAACGGTCCATGAAGTAATATGATCCATTGTCCTTCAGTTCCAAAGCAGGTGTTATGTGGTAAGGAAATTCCTTATCCATCAAACCTTGTGAAACACAAGATTGTTGAGCTTGAGCAATGCGTGCTTGAATATCGGATCGAGCTTGAATAACAGACTGAACACGTACACAATGAAGCTTAGTACGTTCCTTACGACTCAATGCATCAGCTACGACATTCGCCTTACCAGGATGGTAGCGAATTTCGCAATCATAGTCGTTTAAGAGTTCAACCCAACGTCGTTGTCTCATGTTGAGTTCTTTCTGGTTGAAGATATGCTGAAGACTTTTGTGGTCTGTGAAAACCACACATTTTGTACCATACAAATAGTGTCTCCAGATCTTGAGAGCGAAAACAACTGCACCCAACTCAAGATCATGAGTGGTGTAGTTCTTCTCATGTATCTTCAATTGTCTCGATGCATAGGCTATGACTTTGTTCCTTTGCATAAGAACACAGCCAAGACCCAATTTCGATGCATCACAATACACGACAAAATCATCATCACCCTCAGGTAATGATAGAACAGGCGCATCGCAAAGCTTCTGCTTCAAGTGTTGAAAAGCTTCCTCTTGTTTGTATCCCCAATAAAAGGGCATTTTCTTCAGAGTTAGAGCAGTTAGAGGAACTGCAATCTTTGAGAAGTTTTCTATGAAGCGGCGATAATAACCCGCTAGACCAAGAAAAGAACGAACTTCAGTAGGAGTAGTAGGTGTATCCCAATCCTTGATCGCACTGATCTTGGAGGGATCTACATGAATACCTCGTTCGTTGATAACATGCCCCAAAAATTGAACTTCTTTAAGCCAAAATTCGCACTTGGAGAATTTTGCGAAAAGTTGTTCTTTCTTTAGGAGTTCTAGGGTAAGACGAAGATGTTGCTCGTGGTCAGCTCGCGTCTTAGAGTATATCAAGATGTCGTCAATAAAAACAATGACGAACTGATCCAAATAAGGTTTGCAGACCCTATTCATTAAGTCCATGAAAACAGCAGGAGCATTAGTCAAACCGAATGGCATGACTGTGAACTCGTAATGTCCATAACGAGTACGGAACGCTGTCTTCGGAATGTCTTCTTCTTGCACCTGAAGTTGATGATACCCGGAACGCAGATCGATCTTCGAAAAATAAGAAGCGCCTTGTAACTGATCAAAGAGATCATCGATGCGAGGTAGGGGATATCGATTCTTTATGGTAAGCTTATTAAGCTCACGATAATCGATACACATCCTAAAGGATCCATCCTTCTTCTTTACAAAAAGAACGGGAGCACCCCAAGGTGAAAAACTAGGACGTATAAAACCTTTGTCAGAGAGCTCCTGAAGCTGTTTGGACAACTCTTGCATCTCAGACGGTGCAAGACGATATGGAGCTCTGGCAATGGGATTTGCACCAGGTACGAGATCAATGCGGAACTCGACTTGGCGTGCTGGAGGTAGACCAGGTAAATCTTCAGGGAACACTTCAGAATAATCCCGAACGACAGGAATATCTGAAATAGACTTACCCTTGCCTTTATCTTCTGTAACATGTGCTAAGAAAGCCACATAGTTCTTCTGCAGATACTTCCGAGCTTTAAAGCAAGACATGAGTTTGAGACCACCGGTAGGCTTCTCACCTTGAACCTGCAGGATCTCGCCTGTCGAAAGCGGCACACGAACAATCTTCTTAGAACAAACTATCTCTGCGTGATGCTTGGATAACCAATCCATTCCCACAATGACGTCGAAGCTTCCAAGTTGCATAGGCGCGAGGTCAATAGGAAAAAGATGGTCGTTAAGATTCAACTGGCAGTTGCGTAGAACAGAATCAAGAATAATGGGTTCACCACTAGCAACTTCTACTGTCAAAGATTTGCCTAGTTTCGTTCTAGACACGCGAAGCATTTGCTCAAAAGATAATGACACGAAACTCTTATCGGCACCGGAATCGAAAAGAACAGATGCAGGCTGATTATTAATAAAGAACGTACCGTTCACCACATTATCGTCAGCCTGTGCCTCTTGGGCATTCATGTTAAAAACTCGGCCTCGAGCCGGAGCCGGATTCTGGTTCTGGTTCTGGTTCTTGTTGGCTAGCCTTGGGCACCGATTCCTATAGTGGGTCAGATCCCCACAATTGTAACAAGCACCTGGTGGGTATTGTGGTCTTGCAGCTTGACCCTGTTGCTGAGCAACTTGTTGAGCCGGGTTCTGAACCGCGGGATTCTGAGCAGATCGACAAACATTGGCGAGATGGCCTGATTTCCCACAGTTAGTACAGAAACGGCATGGAAATTGCGGCTGGTGGTGACTGTTGCATCTATTGCACAAAGGTGCATTCCCTGTATAGGGTTTCTTCGCTGGAAGCTGTGCGGGTTGGTTGAGAGCTGCCTGATTAGCTTGGGCAGTGATAGCAAAATTTTGGGAAGCCTTACGCTTCCTTGACCTCTTCGAAGAACCAGAGTTCTTTCCATTCAAGTTTTGACCTTTCTTGCTATCTTCCTTGTCAGCCGACTGCTTCTTGCCCTTGTCACCCTTCCTGTGTAACTTGTTCTTCCGGACCTGCGACTCAGTCAGCGTCGCTGATAACTCGATCGCCTGACGGAGTGTGGCCGGTTCACTACCAGTAAGAATGTCTTGTACCGAGTCAGGTAGGCCGTCGATGTATCTTTCGATAGCCTTGTCAAGTGGGGTAACCATAGTCGGGCAAAGCAAACTCAACTCTTCAAACCGATCAGTATAAGCCCTATGCTCACCACTATCTTGCTTCAGCTCATCAAACTCCTTCTCCAACGCTCGTTGCTCATGACGAGGACAGAATTCCCTCATCATAAGGGCTCTAAGTTCAGCCCATGTCTGTGCGAGAGCAACTTCTGCACCTTGGTCCCTCATAACCCCGTTCCACCATGTCAAAGCCCTCTTCTGAAATACGCTCGAAGCAAACTCGACCTTGCGATTTTCGAGACACTGCACGTGGCGAAAAGTATTCTCTATGCTCTCAAACCACTGAAGAAGCCCAGTTGCCCCTTCAGAACCACTAAACTTGAGTGGTTTAGCCTGATTAAAATCCTTGTATTTGCACGGACCATTGTTGTTGTTGTTGGCTTGTTGCCATTGAGCAAAGAGATTTGGGAATTGAGCAGCCATCTGCTGCGCAATGATTTCTGCCAGCTCGGCAGTTGCTATCTGATTTTCGCGTCGAGGAGGCATTCTAAAAGAGGAAAACATGAAAGGAAACGAGTGAGATGATTGGATGAAGTGAATGAGATGAAACAAAATCAACAAAAGCAAAGATGGTGGTCATTCGTCCGTATCACAAAGCAAACAAACGACACACAGTGACTAATCAAAGTAAATGGGTCAAAAATAATGTATAATGAAGACATGCTCGCCTATAAGTGAACACTCACTCCAAGAATTCCCAGGTAAGCACAACTGGTCTCGCGTCTGGTTGAGATGTATACGAAGTGCTTGCCTAGACAGAAAACCCAGAATACAGGCATTCACCCTTCCAGTTTGCACATGTTCACATTATTTAAAACCCAAAACGTTTGACGGGATTTTGAAAATTTGAAGGCACAAGGCCAAAAACCAATACTGAAAAGGGTTCAAAACCATATAACAGAGGGTTCAAAACCTTACAATTGAGGGTTCAAAACCTTGTAAAAATTTATTCAAAAACAGATGATTGTTTTTTCAAAAATCGATTCGGAAAATTTGATTCTTGTTTTGATAATCACCTAAGGATAGGTGATATACATGTTTTAAGATCTAAACACAAGATAACTCGTGTTAGGTTCCTAGAAAAGTTATAGTCTAGGTCAAAGCATTACTAATAACCTAATTCTCTATAACCATTGGCTCTGATACCAACTCTTCTGTCACACCCCGACCGCGTAAAACAACAAATCGCGGCGGAAACATCGGGGCGTGTTGCAACAGAATTAATTGTTTCATAACCATGGCATACAAAGTTGTATTTTATTTATAAACAAAGGTGTTACATTGTTTCAAACAGGAATTTAAAGAGTTCAGAACATAATTAAACATAGTCTATCTTCTTTTAAAGTCTAAGGCACAGGTCCGCCCTAGTATCATGATCAACATCCTATGGAAAAGCACCTGAAAACACATGTGAAAATAGGTACGTCAGCATAAAAATGCCTGTGAGATACATAGGTTTGTGAAAATAGGATTCATGACTTATGTTTAAGAAAAATGTTTAGTCATGAACCTTGTAATTTGCTTTGTCTTGTAAATCATTTGAAAACAATAAGATCAGATGATATGTATAAGTAAATGTCAGGTTAAATAAATAACCATGTAAAAATGTGTTTGTATAAGATAAGTTGTTTGTAAATAAATGTCTTGTGAAAAGTATGTTATTTGTATAAAATGTTCTATGTCTCAAACTGAAATGATTCAAATAACGTTACGCCATATAATACTATACAAACACTTATATATAGGAAGTACCAGCGGCGTATCCACCATGCTTGTATCATATTACACACGCATCGTTACTTAATCACTTAATCAAACCAAACCAACCAATGTAAGAAGTCTATGTTTAATTCAATTGTCAAATGTATTGAATAATATGTCAAATGTAAATCATGTCAAATGTCTATGTCAAATATCCATGTCAAATGTCTATGTCAAATATCCATGTCAAATGTCTATGTCAAATATCCATGTCAAATGTCTATGTCAAAATGTCATGTATGGCAAGTGAAATGTCTCAAACTAAACCATATGTACAAAAACAAAGTATTGAAGTAAAACTTAGTTTAAATCAAAGCTATGTTTTGTGTAAATGCATGCAACTATTTAATATGAACATTTATGCGGTATTGTGAATATGCATACATCCAAGCCTGGCGACTGTGGTGATAAACCCTTTAAACAAATTAAAGGTCTATCTGTCTTAATGTCAACGAATTCGGTCATTCCTTTCTGTCCCCTTACCCTGGGATGTCCGGAACGGGAGTTGTCAATTCCTATGGTACCACTACCTACTAACGAACGGCATGATCGGTGTTAATGAATGTATTGTCCCATGTAAACAAACCAAATGTCATACCAAAATGTAAGCATGTGAAAATAATGCACTAAGTATGTAATCAAATGAACATACATAGCGTGAAATGTCATGTAAAACGATGTACTAAGTAATGCACACAATGGGCACACCTAGCATGAAATGTAATGTAAAACAATGTACTAAGTAATGCACACAATGGGCATACCTAGCATAAAATGTAATGTAAAACAATGTACTAAGTAATGCACACAATGGGCACACCTAGCATAAAATGTAATGTAAAACAATGTACTAAGTAATGCACACAATGGGCACACCTAGCATGAAATGTAATGAAATCATGTACTATAATGTACTAACGAACATAGCAGTATATGATGTGAAAAACAGGAAAGCATGAAAGTAACAAGTAGGCACATGTGTTCCACCCCAAAACAGTTTGGAAAACAGTAAAAGAGGGGTCTATGTACTCACTTGAGATTGCTCAGATGTCTAAAGATAATCACCAAGTAATGCTATAGATCTCGGAATCAAACGGCACCTAATATAGGTAACTATGTTAATAACCGGACCTTAATCGGATGATTGGATAGAATGAGGTTTCGTAAACCAAACGAGTGTAGAGACTCGTGTCATTTGGTTTAACAAAGCCTACATGCTAAATGAAACTTAACATAATCGTTTACGACCCATTACGACCCGTTTAGGAAGCTTATGCTACTTTAACGTGTCGTGCGCGTGAAACGCGTTCGGACCGCCTAACTAGCCCTATGACAAGTGTTATATTCCTAAACATGTTACATAATCAGTTATGTGATAAAGGTTTAGGTTACATATGCTTAATTACCAATTATACATGAAAAGGGTATTCTGGTAATTTACCTAAGGCATATAAACTACCTATCATACAACTACTTAAACGATGTGACCATAGGGTATAACCTCGGAAGGTTATTCCCTACCTACTATGGTCACCTAATGTGTTTGGTCGGATCCTAATGATCGACCAAACTGGGTCGGGTTCGAAGGTATAGGCGATTTATTAGATCGCCTACCCTACGACCCTAGACAACGTGGTAACCAGTGGGCATAGTCCCAAAGGACTATGACCAACGTGATTACACTCACGTTGCGAAGTTCAAACGAACTTCGCATTGACCATTACTGGTCAACGCTGAAAGTCAAACAAAGTTTGACTTTCTGACTCGAAAAGCAGTAAAAATAAGGAAAAGAACGAAAGAATACTTACGAAGGGTCCCCGAATGCTAAACTCGATTCGAAAATCTCAGGTATGAAACTAATGTTTCAACTTAGAGTTTCTCAAATCAAATTTCTAGTGATTATGAACAAAGGGGGGTGGGGTATTTATAGTATTCGGTGAACCGTTGAGATCGTTTCATGGAAAACGTGCCATGATCCAATCCGTACACTTGTTGCAAGGTTATGGAAGCTTAATTCCATCCTTATCTAGTGACTAAGCAAGTGAAAACATGTGGTGGAGGATCAAATGGCTGCAACTTGTGAGAAAATGCATTTAATCTGGTCAGAAGGTGGGAAGCGGCCCGCTTTAGGATCAGCCAAACACAATGCGGGCCGCCTGAGCATGTCAGATCAGAAACAACTTTCAAAAATGACAGTTTAGGTCCCTGCACGTGTTTAAGGCCATTTCCGACACTTCTAAGGCCCGTAAAGCCAAGTTTAAGGCCCTAAAATGTTGCCTAAACATTGTGGACATGAAACATGTTCAAAAATATGTCGGATGATGGTTCGTTTGGTCGTACGAACGCGATGTTCGCTTAATTATGACGGAATGCGCACAAGCGCGAAAAACGATCCAAATGACGCAACGAATGGATTTTTCTTAAGGCGAACACTAAAATATAATATAGTCATGCTTACATAAATTTTTGGATGTCCAGATGTATTCAGAACGTAAGTTATGCGCGAAAATGCAAACTTGTGCACTTTTTGACACTTTTAGTCCCTGAATGACCCAAAAGTTTATTTTAGCACACCGAACCCCTCAAAGCCTATTTCTAAGCTATGTAAAGGATATTTAAGGTGTGTTTAACTTATGGTTATGTTCCAGAATGTTTGTTACAGTTCAAATTGACATACTTTCGCAGTTTGTCATATTTAGTCCCTGTAAGCGAATTAACTTGTTTTTGCCATACCAAAGCCTTCAAAACTTATTTCTAAGTTATGTAAAGGTTATTTAAGGTATGTTGAGTATATGTTGATGTTCCGGAGTATTTCTCGCATTAAACTGAGTACGTTTACGCACTAGTTTGCGTATAACTCTCCAGAAAGCGATGTAGAGTTTGAAATTACATAAAAGTCAAAACATGAAAAATGTAAAACATAACAAAACAAACATTGTGATCAAATAACATTGTTTTATTGATAACAGAACTGTTAATAGTGATTACAAGCACAGTTGTTACAGTATCGAACAGTCCAGAACTTGATCATAAGCTAAACATACTATAAATAACCTAAACATAGCTTAGAAATAAGCTTTGAGTGGTTCGGTGTGCGAAAATATGCTTATTTGATCTTACAGGGACTAAAAGTGTCAAAAACGACATAAGTTTGCATTTTCGCGCATATCTTACGTTCAGACCACATTTGGACACCCAAAACGATGTTAAAAACCACTGAAATCAGCTGCTGTGGCCAAGTTCAATGTTTCTGACCTGAAGGTCTGTCGCGCCCCGCGTAATATGAGTCCTTATCCTACGCGGCCCGCGAGGGCAGTTGGACAGATTGTCAATTTTAGTCCCTGCATGTCCAAAACTTTGATTTTGATGTATTTAAGGCCCGTTAACCCCATTTCAAGGCTCTACAATGAAGTTAAAGCATAGGGAACATGAAATATGCTTGAAATTATCTCGGATGTCGGTTCGTTTGGTCGTACTGTCACGTTATTCGGTTATTTACGACAAAAACACGAATGGACGCGAAAACAATCCAAATTACACGACGAATGGTATTTTTGCATTCCAATCACTAGAATAAAATATTTTAATGATTACAAAAATTTTTGGATGTCCGGATATGTTCAGAACGTAAGATATGCGCGTAAATGAAAACTTATGCACTTTTTGACGCTTTTAGTCCCTCTTGATCAAATAAGCATATTTTCGCATACCGAACCCCTCAAAGCCTATTTCTAAGCTATGTAAAGGATATTTAGGGTATGTTTAGCTTATGATCATATTCCAAAATGTTCGTTTTCATACGAATCGGTATACTTTCGCAGTTTGTCGCAAATGGTCCCTTCGATCGAATAAACTTGTTTTCGACACACCAAACCCTCCAAAACTTATTTCTAAGTTATGTAAAGGTTATTTAAGGTATGTTAAGCCTATGTCACTATTCCGGAGTGTTTGTCGCGTTAAACTAATTACGTTTACGCATCAGTTCGCGTATAACTTTCAAGAAAGCGATTTAAAGCTTGAAATTGAACAAGAATTGATATGTGCAAATGTCTCATGTATTGATACAAATCCCAAGTATGAAACACAAGATTTCATTGGTTTTGTATTTATATGATGGTCGTAGAGGCACAGATGTCACAATTTGCATGGTCCACTAATTCCCTGAAATACATGTTAAGTTGAAAATATCAACAAAAGTTGGCGAGTTCATGCAGTTTAGTTATATAAGATGTATCTTGTAAAATGTGAGTTGTATAAATGTATCTATAAAGCGTGAGTTGTATAAGATGAAAGACAGTATGTAAAGATGTAGTATGTAAAGCGTCAATGAAATCGTTGATCATTAATGTTTCGCGAGGACATTAATATGTGTGTCGAAATAGGAAGCAATCCAAACCTAGACGATTTTGTGTCGACTACTATCGACTGGGACACAAATGCACTCTTCTGTATGGGTCCACGACCAAGAGTGGGGCTCGCCAAAACCCATTAGATCTAACTGTGACAACTGTGCTCTCTAATCGATGAACAATGCAAAGCAATGTTAATTATCAATAAAACAAGGTGTTTTGGTGTATTTATATGTGTATTTGTGTTTGATGATTTTACAATTTGATTCGATTCCAAATTCAAGCTTTAAATCGCTTTCTGGAAGGTTATACGCAAACTGGTGCATAAACGCAGTCAGTTTAACGTGACAAACACTCTGGAATAGTGACATAGGCTTAACATACCTAAAATAACCTTCACATAACTTAGAAATAAGTTTTGGATGGTTTGGTGTGTTGAAAACAAGTCTATTCGATCGTAGGGACTATTTGTGTCAAACTGCGAAACTATACCGATTCGTATAGTATCGAACAGTCCAGAACTTTATCATAAGCTAAACATACCATAAATAACCTAAACATAGCTTAGAAATAAGCTTTGAGTGGTTCGGTGTGCGAAAATATGCTTATTTGATCTTACAGGGACTAAAAGTGTCAAAAACGACGTAAGTTTGAATTTTCGCGCATATCTTACGTTCTAACAACATTTGGACACCCAAATTTTTGTACACACTAAAATATTTTTTTATTTTAGTGATCGACATGCAAAAATTCCATTCGTCGCTTAATTTGGATCGTTTTCGCGTCCGTTTGAGTTTCGTCGTAATTTAACGAACAACGCGACCGTACGACCAAACGAGCCGACATTCGAGATGTTTTTGGATCGTTTTGGATCGTTTTCGCGTCCGTTTGAGCATATTTTAATTTCCCTATACTTTAACTTCATTTTAGAGCCTTAAAATGAGGTTAACGAAACGTGTCAAAAATGCATCAAAACACAAGTTTCTCAAGTGCAGGGACTAAACTGCAATTTCTGAATAGATGCCCAAGTGGGGCACGTAAGCCTGGTCTCTCAGCTTACACGGGCTGCCTAAGAGTGCCAGTTCTACAGAAAGTTCACAGCAGCTTCCCAGCTCGTTCTTGAGGCCCTTGTGCGCAATTTTCATGTTTTGGGGACCAAATTAACACCTCCCCAAGGCTTTCTAGCTGCTCATAACACTTGGATGGTTAGGATTTATTGCTTGGAGACCACATAAACACTTGTCTTGATCTTGTTCATCATGCACAAGTATAAATAGCATGACCCTCTCATTCATTTCCTCACATTTGGTCTGAGATTTCTCTAAGTGGTTGTGATATTTCACTTCCTACCTGAGAATACTTAGAACCAAATCTATTTGGACCCTTTGTAAGTCCTCTTTCATTCTTTTATTGCTTTCCTAGCTTAAAAGTCAAACAGTGTTTGACTTTCAGCTTTGATAACGAGTTGGTCAACGAGAAGTTCGTTTGAACTTCGCAACGTGAGCGTAATCACGATGGTTATAGTCCTTAGTGATTATACCTACTGATTACAACGTTAACTAGGCTTAGTGACGAGTCAATTTTTCGGTCAAAATGTGTTTTAGCACGCATTTTGCAAGGAAACTATTTTCGGGTATCAAAACCCATTGTTTTGATACCAAATCAGTTTTCTAAGTAGGTTAAACATGTTTTGACATGTTTAACTCGTCACTATTAGTTTAGTGATTGTTTAGGGTCGTAAGTTAAGCGGTCTAAACAACCGCTTAGACTTTCGAACCCGACCTGTTTAGTCGATCATTAGGATCCGACTAAGCTCGATTACTGATCATAGTTGCATAGGGAATAACCTCTGAGGTTATACCTTATGATCACATAGGATTGGTTAGTTATTTGTTAAGTAGCTTGTATGCCCATAGGAAATGACCAAAATGCCCTTTTGAAGCATAAATCCGTATTTTACATATGTGAACATGTTTTTGACATATAATCTGATTTAGTAACATGTTTAGGTATTATTGGACATGTAAGACTTGACATAGCACATAGTTAACCATCCGAACATAGTTTCACGTGAACGATGCATTAAAGTAGCATAAGCTACCTTAATGGGTCGTAACGGGTCGAAAGCACTCAGGCTAGGTTCCAATTTAGAATGTTGGCTTTGTTAAACCATATCACATGAGTCCACACTCATTGGTTTACAAGACCTCATTATATCCGATCCTCCGATTTAGGTGTCAATTTTATTTACTAGTGATCCGATTACTAGGTACTACTTGAATTTCCTTTGTTTGTCTGAGCTTCGCTAAGTTCTTTAGATCAAGGATACCCTTCCATTCAATGTGAGTACATAGATCCCCTTTTTTTACTTGTTTTTGTGGTAACTATGTGAGTACATAGTTCCCCTATTTTACTGACTTCAATTGTTTTGGGGTGATTCATATGTATTAAAACGATTTCGATATTTTAAACGATGATTTCAAAAACGATTAAGATGGTTTATATTAAACTAATAACAATTTCGATAATGTGAACGAACTTGTTGGTTGTAATTACATAACGAATGACATTCATTAGCATTGATCAAGCCGACCAGTATTAGGTTATGGTACCATAGGATCTGACAAATCCCGTTATCAGACTACACCCATGGTTATGTGTGGGGGTTATGTAGGTAACGACCGAATCTGATGATTATTAACTTACCCTTTGGGGGTTCGTTAATACGAGGAACGAGGTAGTCGAGTCACGAAGGTTTGAATGTTATTAGCGAGACGACCAAAAGTAGTTTCACAATTAAAACGAAAACGATTTTGGGGACGAATTAAACGATTTGGAATGACCTAAACGAAATAAACGATTTGAACGAACGATTGGTTTTGGGTAGTGATTAGATAATGGGACGGGTGTAGCATGATAGAATCATGGTAGATACGCGGCTGGTATATCTTATATATAAGTGCTTCTATCATATTACATTGCGTGTCATTATTTAGTTCACTTGGGAAACGATTTGAAACGATGTCACACAACGAGGTTTTCGAAACGATATGAACCATACGAGTTTAATTAACGAGTTTTTAACGAGATGTTTTACGAATTGGTTTACTAAAACAAATGTTTTGGGGTTAAGAATCATGGCTACGAGATTTTATAAATTATAACCATCTTGATTCGAGTTGGTTAATCATGTTGCAATATTATATACTTTTCAAAACAAGGTTTTCGAGGTGTTGCAATATATACATAAACGAGCCATAATTCCGATACTCTCACAAAACCTATGTGCTCGCCAGCATTTCTTTGCTGACTTTGTTTTTTTTTACATATGTTTCAGGTGATGTTACGTGATGATTGCTAGGAAGCATGTTCACTTAGGATCTGGACGTGGCCTTAGTGACATAAAAAAACGATAGTAGACGATGTTTAATTTGTTTGTTTTGGTTTAAAGACAATGTACATTACTTGAATAATCAATAAAACGAAACTTTTAAGTACCATGGTTGTTGAAACGATGATTCTGTTACAACACTCCCCGACGTTTCCGCCACAGTTTGTTGTTTTAACGTGGTCGGGATGTGACACTAACCCTCTGTACCTAGGTCCAAACTGGATTAATGGTGCTTAGATGTATAACCCTAATCGCAAATGATCTAAGGTGTTTCATTCCATGACTTTAACATACAATTGAACATGTATTTTCCCCGATAGTTGTAAAGTTGTAAAGCATTTAAAATGAATTGGGGACATGAACTCACAGAATTGCGTCCGTGAATTGTAAGTGTTATGATCTCACGTGCGGTCGTCCTGAATAGTGCCACGACCTACAAATGTTCTATATTTGTTAGACACTTCGGTCTTTGTAATGACTTGAGTACAAGTCTTTTATCTTGAATATGTGTTGAGACTTGTAAGTCTTTGTTATTCGTTGAACTGTGTCTTAGATGTATTAACTGATAACTGTTTAGTGTATATATTTTTCCAAATATATATATTCTTGTATCTCGTGAGTGGTATCGTAGTTGTATAAATGTGTGTTCACCAAGTATTAGGTGATGTAAATGTGTATATTGTTGTACGTATATGCATACGTATGTTCTCGTGTGTACTATACATGATCTTGTATTCTTAGAATATATACTTATATATTCTAAGATATATTTCATGTGAATATATATATATATATATATATATATACTAGGTTATATACCCGTGAGCTTCACGGGTTATGGGTTGTTTTAAAAAAATTTATATTTGACAAAGAATTTTTTTTATATGATTTTTTATAAGTGGATAACCATTCATGTTTGGAAAACATTACAAAAAAATGTACAAAAGATTCATTGAAACTACAAAACGTAATAGGGATGAGCTCGGTATAGACCGGTACTGAACTGGTACCGATACTGGTACCAAAAATCCCTAAAAGTGGGTACCGGTACCGAATATACCCGGTACACCCATGGAGTACATGAGTAATATATCAAAATAGCCAAACACCGAGATGATAAGCATTCAAACTATGGTATACTCTCAATCGTAGGTAAAAGAAATGAATTCAACATGTTTGAAAGTTTGCTTGTGAGCTAATTTTCTGTTCCTACAAAGCCACATGGAACTGAAAATAACAAGTCATGCCTTGTTTATATTTTTATATAACAAAAACATGTACAATAAACTTGAAAGATGAATCCACAACCAAATGTCCTGTTCCCCTTTTCTAGACACATTAATCCAATATTAGTGATTTGACAACAATTGGTCAATTTAAAAGTTACACACAAAAGAAGAAAAAAAGAGAAGGTTATGAAAGTGCAACATATCAATATGTAATTGGCTAAAACGATTTAAATTTTAAAGTTTTACATGACTACATTTTGAATACATTAATAGTAATGTCACTAACAAACATCAATTTGCAAACAGGTCAGATGGATTTTGCATCAAACGGGAGTTTGCATCAAAGGTTGTTGGTAAAGAGAATGCAAGTCACAAGTATTCAAACATCTAAAACGCATTGTTATCGGATCATTAAAATTAATGGTGGGACAGACTTATATATATACACACACACAACTTTCATATATATATACATAACTTTCAATCCCACTTGTAACCGACTTTCACCTTCTTTCCAACCGATTCATGTGTGCTTTGTCTTTGGCTTTGATATGTCGTCAATACCCCTAACAAAAAAAAGTGGAAATTATCAAATATAAAAAGTTATATCCACTTGATATATGTCAATTTACCTCTAACTAAGTTGAAATCCAAATTAAACATTGACCCGTAACTGAGCCAAATTCCAAAACTACCCTTACATAGTAACTATTTACTCCAGACATAATTGGACACCAAACAATCTGACTCTAATTTAGATTGCTAATAATTCAGTCAATTGGACACCAAAAACAATCTTGACTCTAATTTAGATTGGTAACAACTCAGTCAAACTTCGGTATCTTCGAAATAAACTCATGTATCTGTTAACGGGTCAGAATATATAAATTTTGTAAAATATGAGCCGGACTTTTAACGGGTCAAAATAAATAAATTTTGATCAAAATATGTCGGCATTTAAAAAGCACGCCTCATAC
Source organism: Helianthus tuberosus (assembly GCA_030545235.1). Classification (NCBI taxonomy): domain Eukaryota; kingdom Viridiplantae; phylum Streptophyta; class Magnoliopsida; order Asterales; family Asteraceae; genus Helianthus; species Helianthus tuberosus. The sequence continues at coordinate 33,636 of JARYGA010057783.1, forward strand.
ATGCGTCTTATGCCAATTTTTTGCCCGATAAGCACGCCTCACGGCCACTTTACTTACAACACTCACCTTACTTGCACAAAAGCGATAGTGGTTGTGCCTGGGGTTGCCTTGCGCCAAGGCGCGCTTTCCTAAGCCAAGGCTAAAACTATCAAACCCGCCTTACCTACACAAAAGCGATGGAAGTTACCTTGCTCCTAGGCGTGTTTTTTAAACCAAGGCTAAAACTGAAGCGGGTCAAATGGGCCTCAAGGTTGATATTACCTACACAATTCTTGGATGTAAGAAAAATATGGTAACATGAAATACCTAAAGGTTGATATTATCATCTTTCCTCCATTGCAAATAGATTTTAAAAGGAGGTTGTATGCAGGAAACTTCACATAAAATAAATATTAAGTTAGAAATTCTAATAATTATGCTGAATATTCGCTAAAAAGTGCATCCTGGTTTGGTTTAAAAGGCGCGCCTAGGCGCGAGGCGACCTAAAAATGGACCTGAGGTGCAGCCGAGTGTTGTACAACAGGCTTTTTATGCTGTACATTGATGTTTTTTTTTCTGTTTTAAAACATATATAAAGCTTAATTATAACTAAATCATAGGTAGAGGATGCTAAAAGCCTATGGGATTTATAAAATAATTTATATAATCCTTTGTGTCTTACGTACGAAAAGCTCAACGCTTTTGCGCCTTAGTTTTAAACCTCGTCGCTTTTGTGCGCTTACCACTTTTTTAAACCAAGCATCCTGGTTGGTAGTTCCTCTCACTTCATCCTCTAGGGGAAAATGGATAAGTAGAAGTTAAAAATAGGCCCATCCTGAATTATTATATTATCTTTTTCACAAATTCACCAGGCTAAGACCAAAGGGGTAATTATGTGTCGGTTGAAACAGTTCTGGTCGATTCGGGTCAGCTTGGTTAGCCAAGAGTACTTTTTTGTTCAAATTATATAACATTACATGTCTTAATTTCAGCTATATATCTGAAAAATCTAAAGTCAAAATACAATCCTTGAAGATTCAAATTTGAACCCAAAATTTTAGATTATCTAAAGAATTACCCAAGATTAATAGTGATGCTTACCATGGTATTTACTTTGTCAGGTTGACCAAAATCTTCTTTCACAAGTGTTCGCATATGCTTTTCTTCATCTCTGGACAAAATTGAAAAGCAAAAAAAAAAAAAAAAACATTAACAAATTGCATTATAAAACAATACCTGAAATAATAATCCTTTTCTCAAATTCCATCAGTTTTTATAATAATCCATTTCTCAAATTCCATCATTAAATAATAATCCATTTCTCAAACATTAACAGAATAGCCCACCGATAACTTTTTTAAAAGAACCAGGTTGAATTGCCAACAAACATTTTAAGTCCATTTCTTAAATTCCATAAGTAATAAATTTATATCTTCAAAAGATTAACTTTAAAAACTATATTATTAAAACAATAATCCATTTTTAATTAATGAAGTTAGTTATAGATTGCACGTATATGAATAACCGTTGGTAGACCTTCGACCCGTTTGAATCATTTCAACTTCAATTAAGTTTCTAAATGTTCCTGTTCTTCTAGTCAATCAATATTCAAGTATAATCGAGATACTCAGTCCATATACAAACAACTTATTGGTTCAACTTTATCAAAACAATATAACTTCTGTAATCATATTTAGAACTATAAATTAAAAAATGTTTCAACTCAATCAGGCTTATATACTCAAATTTATACTCAAATATATACTGTAAAGTGTAAAATGTCAACTATCAAAATAATATATACTCAAATTTATCACCTTCCATGATACTAAATCTCTTTTTGGCATTTTGTTGAACACCTAGCGTGCAAGAAAACATGTTCATCAAGCATCATTTACCTTTGTGCTCTATGGAAGTGACACACTCAAATACAAAATCAACTCAACCAAATAAAAAACGTCAACAAACACCATCTAAATTCAACAATTCACATATATTGTAATATAAAGCAACATATAATTTTGAATAAGAACGGAAACTAAAATAATTCTTTGTCTCTGCATCTTCAAATCAGAGGACGGGTTGGCTTAGCTAATGGGTTAAACGGGTCTTTTTTTAAGTAAAGTATCAATTTGAATCAGGTCAATATGGGTTCCGACAAAAATAGGTGGTGACTTTATTGACCGAAGTGATGACCTATAGGTGGTGACGGGGGGTGGTGCTAGCCCATTTGGACCTTAGCTAGGTACATTGGAGTGACCTATTTTGACCCATTATATAATTTGAGTCACCCAAATCAAGCCATTTAGCTAAAAACAATTACCCAAATCAACCCATTTATTAAAGAATAGGTCACCATTTCCAAGTGTACAACAAATATACAAATAAAAAATGTGTAATTTAACTATTTTCACACGAATAAGCAAAGGTACTTATAGATGAAATAATAGGAGGTTGAAGAATTTGCTTTTGCTACAACTTTTCATGCCAATACTTGAAGATATGCTTAATCTACGTAAAAAGGAAAAAAAACATTCATTAACATGATAAATGTGTATTAACATCCACATATAGAAAAGATCAAACCAATAGTTCTCACCTTTCCATGTACGGGTAGATCTTGATTTATTTGTTCGATATCTTGAGTAAGCAAAGGCACTTTTCCAAGTTGAGAGAATATCCAACATAATAATGGAACCGAAAAAGGCCAACTGCAATAGAAAATATTTAAATAATTAACTTGTTTATGCCATGGCGGTAACCCATAAACTATGCAGAGTACCACCATTTTGCATTCCTTGAGGAAGTGATCAACAACCATTCATGTATTTGTTTCTCTATTTCAGTTATGTTATCAACCTGTTATACATCATATTAAAAATGAGAATAGATTTTTTAACAAAGCAACTTCAAGAATTTGAAAGACCATTACCCTCAAAGCAACATTAGGATGTGAAGCAATATATCGACCAAGAAGCTCCGGTGCTGCTTCTCGTACAGATATAGCAGAGTCACAAAACCTTCCCTCAACTGCTGTCTGAATGTATTTATCACCCAATACCTCTGGATCAGCCTCTATGATTATACTAACCTGCTCACAGCATAACAATGATAGACAACAGCAAGTTAACTTCTTCCATCAAATAAAAGCCCTAGAACTTGTTATAAAATTCACTTACTGCCCGCAACGCTTTGGCACGAATCACAGGAGAACCCTCTCTTAAACTGCATTTATCCGATTTGGTTCACGAATTGTAGTTAAATAAAATCCAAAAATTAAAGTAAAACCCTAGATCTGCAAGTTTAAAACAAACACAAACATCAGATTCAAAAACTAAAGCGTGTGACCTAAACAAATCAAAAGGAGGTCGCCGGACATACCTCAGTTTGTCGGAACATACCTCAATCACCATCTACCACGGGGAACTCTTCTCCGTGGCCACCGATCTTTGCAGACTTGAGTCACTATAAACTACACGATGCCCGATTTGGTGAGTTATGAAACCCTAGATCTCAAAATCGTAATTATTGTTCCAAAACTCATGGATATTGAAACCCTAGACCTCAAAAATCGTAATTATTGTTCCAAAACTCATGGATACTCAGATTCAAAAACACAAACCTGATGGTTGTTGAATCGGAAGAACGAAGGAAGAGATAGTGATTCTAGCCGTTAGGATTTCAGATCTCAGATGATAGTTTAGTGTAGGAATTGAGAGGATTGAAGCAGTAGAAAGGAAAGAGGAAAGTGTGCGGTGTAAGAGAGAGATAGGATTTTGAGAATAAGTTGAATTTGAATTTTTTATTTGAATGTGAAGTTATTTTTGGAAAACTGAAAGGCAGAGAAGAAAAGAAGAAGAAGGCGAGGAAAGGGAAAGAATTTGGGATTAGGGTTTTGGCTGCTTGCATTGACTTGCAGGAAGAGAGAAGAGGGAGAAACGCATTTCTCTGCCCTCATTAATGGTATTTGACCTTTAGCAATTGTTTAAAAAAAAAGAAATAACCGAAAATAATGAGGAGTGGACGCGTGGATCAGATGAATGCTGGATTGACATGTAGGAGAGATAGAGAAGAGAGGGCTTGTGGTGTTGACACCTCAGCCAAGGGAGGTTTGATTTATATATATATAGGGAGAAGATCATGCGAGAACCACCTCTTATTGCGAGAACCGCGAGAACCAATGTGAACACAACAAAAAATGCCTAAAAATAGCTAAAAATCACACAAAAATGTTTTGTTTTTTAATATTTTTTATATAAAAATCGCTACTTTTCGAAGCAAAAAAAAATTTTTAATTTAAAAAAAAAATAAAATTTTTGGCCACTAAAAGTAGCGATTTGAGCATAAAAATATTAAAAAAAATTTAGATTTTTTTTTTTATTTTTTTTAGATTTTTTTAGGTTTTTGGGGGTTTAGTTTTTAGCATTTTAGCTTCGGGGGGGGGGGGGGGGGTTAGGTTTTTGGGGGGTGGGGGAGGGGTGTTTAGGTTGGGGGGGGGGGTGGGGTTAGGTTATTTTAGGTTTTTTTAGCTATTTTAGGTTGTGTTCACATTGGTTCTCGCGGTTCTCGCAATAAGGGTGGTTCTCGCATGAACTCCTCCATATATATATATATATATATATAGGGAGCCGCTAGAATGAGAACCACCACAAGTTGTAAGAACCACGAGAACC
>JARYGA010057784.1:0-43172 GCA_030545235.1 Helianthus tuberosus
TTGACTGGAAATCATAATCGGCTATCTGCCTTGAAAAGCATGAAAGGTTACTTGGCTTGTATGGTTTGGCCAAGTCTTCTTCAGTCCTTGCATCCACACTACTGCTATTGCCGTTGTTTCCCTGAGTGGCAAGCACTTGATTGATGAAGTGTTGCCATGGGAAGTTGGCCATCATCTGGGTCATCATGTTGGGCATAGGGTTGAAGCCTTGAAGGCTTCCTGGGCCAGCGGAGCAGTTTATCCCGAGGGGAGCACTCATAACAGCACTACGTGCTAAGGGGAGCACGGACAGGGCTTGCTCCCATGTAGTTGTGGTAGATGCTGGATAGCTTGTCACCGGGGATTGTAGGAGCTGGTCAAGAGTTAGCTCATGTCCCAGAGGAACACCACTAGTAATTGGTTGGGAAGAGAAGATAGGATGCACCGTAGGATTTGTCATAGTGGACAGATAAGGGTGAGGGTTTGAAAGGTTACTGGGACCAGCCTCACTTCTTGTTGCAAAAAGAGGAGGAGGTGGTCCAGGAGACAATGTTGGCTCAGGTTCGTCATAGTCTAAATGAATCCTCACTCCCTTTTCTCTTTCTTTACTCACTTGCTGGTTGAGAAGAGTCCTTAGCACAAGGAAATTGTTAGCAACCCCTTCAGGGGTGAGTTCAACACAGGATGGGGCATCAGAGACACCGATATTGGGAGATGGAACTCCGGATCTGGACGGAGTTGGTGTGTTGAAGTTGAGGAACTCGGGTATGCTCCCCGGAGTCGAGAAAGAAGTTGGTATAGCCACGTGAGCTTGGCTACTACCCGGAGTAGAAGCGTTTGGGATCTGATTTACTTCTTCCGGGGATCCTCTTTCAGACATGGTGATTTTAAGTGAATAGAGCTACACTACTAGGTCTTTTTGAGAAGAAATAGCGGCGTAGCCCCACGGTGGGCGCCAACTTGTTGATGCAACAAATACAAGACCAACGGTGGTAGCTGGACTGGCTAGGCAGAATGGTTGAAGGGTTCAACCTTGCCTAACGCAGGTCGTGGGGTCCCCCCACGTTTGCGAGACGTGGAAGGAGGTTTGCTAGTTTATTGTTGTTCTTTGCTATGGATCCTCATCTGAATCGTACCCAGATTTGGAAGTTGTAGCAAAGGGAATGTGTGTGTTGGATGTGAAAGGGAATGACTTGTGCGAGACAAGCATTCGATGTGAATGACCAGAGATTGGAGAATCAGAGCTGGTCTGGATGTCCTCTCTGAAGTAAATGAAGTGTCATTTTATAAGAGAATGCATCTCCCGAAGTGGAATGGATTAGACTAGTAACCTCGCTTGCAGTGGAGGGTTTCCCCTTTCGGGGGTTGAAGGCTTTTGACCCCCGGATAATAGTGTGCATTGGCAGACCTGCTTTGCTTTTGCGGCTGTGGGTTGGTGAAGCGATCTTCAGATGTGACCGGCTACTGTTTCTGCATTGCTTTTCCCAACTCACAGCTTTTCAACCGTTGAACCGTTTAACCTTTTGAGCGCTTACATATTTAATCATTTTATTTAGTCTTGAGCTACCCCCGTCATCAATAATCATATTTAAACTTCCACAACAAATATTCATCTATCTCCTGGAATTATACTAGCATAATATATAACAAATAGCAACTTTTATATTTTTCTCTTTTTTTTAAGATCAATAATTAGTTTAACTTTTTATTATTAGGAGAGATCTTAGACCAGGTCTGGGTATTTTAAGATAAACATTGTATATGTTAAGTTAATTTAAAGCAAAAATCGTATGCCATTTTTATACGTATGTCAATTTAGCTTTTATAGAATGATATATTATACGTTTGGTATATCAAAGCTCGTAGTAAAGATGAAGGTTTGGCTAGTCAGAAGATAGGCAATATGTGCGAAGCTTTTAAGGGGCGGGAGGGGGCGGCCGACCCCCCGAACTTTTCGCTCAGTAGTGGAGAGTATGTAGTTTTCGTATATAAATTTTTTGGTATATACGTTTTTTACCCCCGGTTTTATAGAAATTTTTAGGTCCGGTGACTTCCGGGTCAGAAATCTCAAGCTTTGCCAATGATAGGCAATGAGTGAAGTGGTGCTAAACTCCTAACCGATTGAGGATATAAAACAAATTTATAGTTTCGCTAGTCAGTTAATTGTATAGAACAAATTTAATATATATTTGAGTCTAGACTTTGACATTACAAATACTTAAAGATTATATAACCTCGACCAAAACAACAAAATTGTCACATTACCAACATTCAAACAAAAGGTTTTAATTGTTTTGTTTGGTTAGGTAATGGTTCAATTCGTTTTCTAAATATTATACCTATTAATAATTAAAGATTTTCTAACGTCAACCAACACAATAAAATTATGAAATAATACAACCAACGAGTGCTAGACACGAACACGAACCGAGCGGCGGCTTTTGCTTGGCAGGTCATCACAATACAAAAAAAAAAAAAAAAAGGTGTACGGCACTTTGTTGTGAAGTGGCGGCAATGTTGTTTTTCTTTTCTTTTTTGATTGTATCAAAAACCCAAAAAAGGGATTTCCCTTTTTGTGATTTGTTTACGGCAGTAGCCAAATCACCAAAAAGTGGTGATTGTTTTTTCTTTTGTTCGACGGCAGTGTAGGCATCATTAGAGGATTGAAACAAATATATATATAGAGAGAGAAATATATAATTAGGTTAACATCCCTAATTATCTTTCAGGCCCTAAAGCCCAATATAATAAATTCAAGCCCAGACACTATACGAAACCCGAAAAACAAAGTTTAATTAAATAAGTAATTAAACGTTATATTATTTATAACCCGTATAAATAATAAATTTTGTTTCTCGTGGATATATAATTATTCTAGAAAATTATATATTTCGTTCCGTTAATTGTTCGTGATCACCAGTTAATCGAGTTAACTGGATTTAATGTTCGTTGACCAAGGTGTAACTCTTACGGGTCATAGCTTGGTCAGCAGCGTTGACCTATCGAACCCGTACATATAAATCCAACAGGGTTATCTAATGATGGTGTTTCGTTTATAATATATATATATATATATATATATATATATATATATATATATATATAGGATTAGGTTCAAACGTGAACAAAATCTCAAGAGTGAACTGCGTGAACTGATCTGGGCCCTTGATTTTTATGATCTTGAGATTAAAGTGAGTGGCATGATGGTAATTATTTGGTTAATTTTTTTCCATTTAATTAAATACAAAAAGGGTATATGTGTAATTTCAATCTTAAATTGATTGCATAAATCTCTCACAAATCAAGTAATCAATTATCCTCTTAAATTGATTGCATAAATCTCTCACAAATCAAATCAAGGATTAGGAAAGATGTAACTTAATTCAATTATTAAAATAAATATTTTAATAATTATCACAAAATAATTATTTTTTTTAAATGCGATGTACACATGTGTATTTTGATTTTGCCCTTTTTTAATGCGATGTACACATGTGTATATCGTCTGTTTTTGTGATATCTCAGAAATTTTTTTGTATTGAATGTTGATGTACACCTGTGAATTACAGTACACATATGTACGATGCTGAGTACACATGTGTACTGTTCTATTTATATCCAAGTACACATGTGTATACCGTTGAAATATGAAGGTTACATGGATCTTAAAAATCAAAATTTGAATTCTGATGATGAAATCTGAAATAAAAATAAAAATTGAAATCTGGTGATTTGTTGTTTGTTTTGATAATTATCTTATTAATAAATAAGCATAATGTGGATAATGAATTTAAATTAGGAAAGATGTAACTTAATTAAATTATTAAAATAATGATTTAAATCTAATTTTTTATATAATTACAATCCTACCCTTAACAACTAAAAAGGAAATCAAGGGTCCATATCTGTTCACGCAGTTCACTCTTGGGAGGTTGTTCACGCTGGAACCCTACCCTATATATATATATATATATATATATATATATATATAGAGTGGGGATCCTATGGAAAGTGTGTTTTTCCTATAAAGTCTAGGAAGCGATCTGGGTCATCCAATGAGTGTGTTTAATAGTTGAGATCATCTTGGTGGCATTTTAGTAATATGTGTTTCTTAAAAATATGATTATTTAATTAATCAGGGGTAGATATGTCATTTAGCTTGTTTTAAATATGGAAATAATTGTCATTCCATAACCACCCCACATTTCTTGCGATTTCTCTTTCTCTTTCTCTCTCTTTCTCTTTCTCCCTCTCTCTCTCTCTCTCTCTCTTCCTTCTATCCTTCACAAAGAAATACATCAAGAAAACACATCGTATTAATCTGTTTGCTAATCTGCTTGCTGTTAAAACACAGCGTCAAGAAATCCTCCAGCATTAACATGGATGGTAAAACACAACGTATGAATCTACTTGTTGTTAAAACACAACTGTATGAATCTGAATGCTAAAACACAACTGTATGAATCTGCTTGCTGTTAAAACACAACTGTATGAATCTGAATGCTAAAACACAACTGTATGAATCTGCTTGCTGTTAAAACACAACGTCAAGAACATTCTGGTGGTTTCCAGACATAATTAAAAATCGATACAGACCAGATAATAGTAAAGAGAAAAAGAAGTGTATTTGCCATATCCGCAATCAAGAATTGTGTTTGAAGCCATAACTATCTCTCACGTAAAAAATGATTTACGAATAAAGTTGATCAAGATTGTGAAAGGAACGAATGAGAAATTGATTGATATTTACATCTGGTAGTAATTCGCAAATCATGGAGAATCAGTTACCATAAAATCGTGCATAGTTAGTTAATGAGATTTAAATTCCAAAATTAAAATAAAATGTCAAATTACACAATTGCCCTTTTAGTTAAAATCCTTCAATGCCACATGTCACGTTCTGATTGCTTCCTAGACTTTCTAGGAAAATAAGGCTTTCTACCCAACTCCTACTATATATATATATATATATATATATATATATATATATATATATATATATATATATATATATATATATATATATATATATATATATGTATGTATGTATATATTGTACAATGTTTGGGAGATGTATAACAGTGAGCGGCGAAGTACCAAACAGTAAACACACCAAATCTATAAAACCCAAATACAATCACTCAACAACAAATTTGACAGTTTCTTCAACACACTCACACATAAACGAAGAAACGGAGAAGCTAACATCCCGCAGCCACCACAACATCACCATCAAACCGTCGCTGCCACATCACCAACTAGGGGTGTGCACGGTTCGGTTCGGTTATTAGCATTATCCGTAACCATAACCGAAGTCATCGGTTAATCGGTTCGGTTAATTTGTCGGTTTTCGGTTCGGTTCGGTTAATTTTCGGTTAATAACCAATTCAAACAAGGGTTATTTTTTTGCTTAGAAATACATGTAATGGAGGTATAAATACATGAAATAGAAAGGATCAATGGGTGTGGAATAAAGGGGTAAATTTGGAATATTCGGTTAAGGAGACTAGGATGTGGTTAAGGTAGTAGTGATGCGATTTGTAATTTTAAGCAGTGTAAATGGATCCCGACTAAATGTAATATCTTCATGTGGAGGGCATGTATGGATAGGATTCCGACTATGTGGGCGCTTAGGAGGAGGAATATTATGGTGGGTGATGGTCGTGTTTTTTCTGGTGATGTGGATGAAACAACGGATCACATCTTTACAGCTTGTAGGTTGCCGAGTGGAGTTTGGAGTGGCATCGCTTCTTGGTGCAACTTATCTCCGATTTATTTGTTTTCAATTTCTGATGTGCTGCAAGTAATTAACCAAATGGATGGGTCGAAGATGAAAAAGGAGATCGTGCATGGAGTCTTGGTCCTGACGTGTTGGCGTATTTGGAAAGCTAGAAACGAGAAGACTTTCATAAATAACGATGTAAATGTAGTTCAAATAGTGTCGGATGTTAAGTCTTTGGGTATTTGTGGTATAGGAGCAGGTTTAAAGATGGTACGGTAGATTGGAAAGGGTGGTGTCGGTTTTCGTTTGAGGCGATGTAATTTTGTTTGAGTGCTTTTCTCTATCTTGGAGATAAGTTGCTTTATTCTGTTTTTATTGAAGTGCAATTTTCAAAAAAAAGATGTATAAATAAATGAAATGGAGGTATAAATGCATGAATAGATGTTTAAATACATAAAATGGAGGTATAAATAAATGAATTGAAGGTATAAATAAATGAAATGAAGGAATAAATAAATGAAATAGAGGTATTATTACATAAAATGAAAGTATAAAACATGAAAAACATGAAATAAAGGTATAAAAGCTAGAAATATATAAAGAAATAAATTATTCGGTTCAGTTCGGTTAATTTCGGTTAACCGATAGTAAAAAAATATCCGTTAACCGACTTTCGGTTAATTCGGTTTCGGTTAATTTTGGTTCGGTTTTGTCGGTTTTCGGTTCGGTTTCGGTTAACGGTTCGGTTATTGCACATCCCTATCACCAACGAACCGCCGTCTCAATAGCACTACCACCGAACCACAACCACCACAGCACCGTCACCGATTCACCACTACCACCGCCGTTCAACTTTATAAATCCTAAAGTATTTATCAACCATCACCACCACAACCGTCACCCCCGACGATCTCTCTCCATTTCTCTGTAATCGCCATGGCCGGAAAACGGTAACTGCCATGGTTGTAGATTTTTGGTGGCAGCGGGGGTTATACAGGGAGATAAAATGTGGCAAACGACAGGGGAACGGTGGTTGCAAGAGATGCGTAAACGGTGCATCGGTTTGGTCATCAAATTAAGTCAGGTAACTTTTAAATTTCTTGTCGGTTTCAGTACCACCGGTAGGGTCTGAGAATAGAAGCATATATTTTTTACATGAGTAAATTACGTTTTTGGCCCCTGTGGTTATATCACTTTTACTATATTAGCCCAAAATAAGAATTTTTAACATATATGCCCCCATGGTCTCTATAACTAACCAAAATGGTTAGACTTAGGGGCAAAAATGGTTAGTTATAGAGACCATGGGGGCAGATATGTTAAAAATTCTTATTTTGGGCTAATATAGTAAAAGTGATATAACCATAGGGACCACAAAATGTAATTTACTCTTTTGACATTGTTATTGGTTGTTTCGATACATAACGTATTACGAAGTATATATTGACATTTCCATTTTAATGGTGGCGTCGGTTAGTTGGCGGAAGTGTCCGATGTTGGATCGAGTAGGCGGCGGTGCTTCATGGTCGGCGGACATGTTTTCCGGTGATAATCGTTTCTCCGCCGTTTTCTTCGTCTGGGTTTCATCACCGTCTAGGATTTGTTGTTCTTGTGGAGTTTCTTCCATTCGGTACATCGTATCAATATGAATTGGTGTGTATGGTGAATTTACTTTGTATGCCTTTTCATTTACACAGATGGGATGATTTGTATGGAGGTTATTGTAAGACCCTTACTAGAATTTAATGGTTTTCGTATAGTTTACGAAAATAAACATGTAATTATGATTACATATACGTTGAAAAATACGGGTAAATTAAAACTTTTACAATTTAAAAATAATACAACATAATGTGATTGTGTTCGTAGTTTAAAAATAACGATGAAACAACGTGTTGAAGCTTCATTTTCATGTGTTCGGTTCTTGTACGTCGCTTGATCTTCATCCGGGTATTCCTGATATTCACCTATAATCAAACCTAACTCAAAAGTTAGTTTTGGTAGTTAAATAACAAGTTTAAACAAGTCCAAAATTCAAAATAAACAAAATATAAATTTTTGCCAGCTCTGAAGTCTGTCGCGGGCTGTGACAGACTTGGCCTCGGCTTTCGCGGGGCGCCACAGCCCGTGGCGAGGCGCGACAACTCATGTCTTCTCCGTCGTGGGGAGCGACGGCCACATTTCGACAGAAAGTTCATTTCTGTTACTGCATTTGCCCATCTATGTTTTTAAGGAATATTTTCAACTTGAAAGTTACATAACTTTTGATCTATAGGTCCGTTTTGCGTGATTTTTTTCCTACGCGTTCGTAATTTGATTCTCCATCATATGGAGTTATAACCAGACATCCAAACTTATAAAATATAGGATTTCAAGCCCTCGGCTTGAAATTGATTTACTAAGACTTTTGACCCGTTTAAGTTTAAAATCACCAACTTGTTTCTAACTAATCAAAATACATACTCCAATGTATTTAAAACAAAATCTTTAGCTCGGGTTCATAATTTTTAAGAATTATGCGACTAGTACGCAAGCTATGCGCATAGATCCAATTCGACCCGTTTAGGGGATTTAAGCAATTTAGTCTAAAACTAGCTCTTTTCTTTTGACACTTCGTAATTCCACATCTAAAATATCTATTTATATTCCACCACAACTATTTTTTGTGGTGAATTTAGCATAACTAACTTATTATCCCACATTTACCCTTCGATTGGTCATTTTACGCAAATGACCCATTTTTAGGCATTTGACCCACGAATGTGTATACCTATAACTTTTATTCAAATTTAATGATTCCATAATCATAATGCAAGTTCCTAAACAACCCATATGGGTCGTTTGCCCAATTTACCCTTCAAGGGCGTTTTGGTCAACTTTAGTCCCTTATTTTACGACGAAGGACTTTCGCTAATTATTTGACCAAGAATTGTATGTTTAACTAAAAACTCATTTATGTGTACCTGGCTCGAGTCAAAGTATTGACCCGTTTTAATACCTTGCCTTAATGATTTGCTAATTCATAGCAATGAAATTTTCCATAAGCCGATTTACCTTGTGAGCATTGTACTCGGCAAATATTTGTTAGTCGTTATTGGTCAAATAGTGTTGAAATCACCATTTGACCCGTTTAGTCTAAACGACCAAATAAGTTTGCGCTTATGTTTGAATGGTATATATTTACCATTTCATTATTTAACCCTTATTGTTCGATTAGGCTTACCTTTTAAATAGCCATTCCAAAAACACTTTTATATATGTCATCTTGTGACTAATTTACCATTTCGACTCCCTTTTTACCATTAACATGGTTTTCATCATTTTATTTGTTCCGACTCATATCATTTCGTGTCGGAACTCATATTTCAGATACAATCCGTTGTTGTATTTATAACCTATAAAATAGATATGTATACTACGAATGGGTGTAAGTTTTACTTACCTTGCATCCGATTATGCTCTTTTTCCGCGTACTCGATCCGTTTGACCCGCTTCTTTCCCAAGCATCCACCTAGCTTGTCAAGCGTCAAACTATCATCATAATTCGTAAGACGGTTAGATTAGTCATTAACACATACGACTATTCCCTCTTACGAATTCTATGTCGAAACTACTATTCGACTTCATCATTGGTTAATTTGACTTTTAAAAGTCGATCACCCTTAACTGTATGAAATGCATATTTGTGTTCAATAACTCATTTAGGCGATCTCATCAATTATCCGGTAGACATTATAATGATGCTACCGTTTTAAACTACTTTTCTCTCCATGTGCATGCTATTATTAACATCAAATTAACCTAGCTTCCAATTATCAAAGACACTTTATTCATTCATTAAACAAAATCTACGGGTTGTCATCTATAAGCGAAACCTGTTTCATCATGTTATTAGGCATTCCTCCGGATACCTAATCTAATCAAGTTCTACTTACAACCGAGTAAACGCGCGATTTCACATAGGCATTTTAACAAACTCTTAGCGGGCAAGATTTTTCTACATCTTTTGTCTAGTTCATGACTAACATTTTAACCAAGCTTTTAACATCAAAATCGAGCTTCTATGTCTAGTGTACATAAACAACATCTAGACTTGCATCACACATCATTTTTACACTATTTCCACATTGAGAATTTACGTGTTCATCACCTAGCTATAATACCCATTTAACACATATATGGGTAATCAACAATTTTCTAGTTTTCAACATTAATACATCAAGTTTTTCAACTAGGTTTTGTTCCTAAACAATCATACTTCACTAATTCGGCTATAGCCTCTACGATTCTTACATAAATCGCATCTTGTAATGTTAATCAAAATTTCACAATGTCATGAATGTCAAAGATTCGACATACCTTACGATCCCCTTGACTTGGTGATCGTTTATTCATGTTCATGCATCGATTTGGGTCTTGAATTGATCTTAAATTTTGAAGATTTGTTGAACTCGGGTTCATCCCCCTTCTTTTTTTCTCCTGGTCGCTCATATGTGCACACACACACACACACACTAAGTGTGTGTGTTGTGTTTTATTATATTTTTATAAAACAAGTTTCCCACTTGGCAATATCAGTCCCTCATGTTTTATCTTGACCAAATGAAACTATAACTCACCATTTGTCACTTAATCATTTGCTACTAACTAGGTTATTTATTCCTAGTTACCTCAATGGGTTCGGGAAGTTATAACCCATTATATTTTAAGTCCCGTTAACTTGGGTTTTTTATATACTTTGTTTTCTCAAAGTATTTATCCTCCTTTTAATTAATATTAGGTTTATTTATTTTCATCCTAATATTTACCGGGTACATTTTCACCACTAACGGTATTTTACCCGTCATTAGTATTAGCGTGGTTTGATTACCAAACCAGTTTTAGGGTGTTACAGTTATATACATTGCATGGCGGCGCGGCGTTTTGTTTAAAAACAATCCAACAAATGATGGGGCTGTTAACTTTTCAAAGGGAGCGTCTGTTCATTTGTCTCGGTCGTGTCTTAAGTTGGTTTTTGTATAAGTAAATAATTGTTGTTCTTGTGGAGTTTCTTCCATTCGGTACATCGTATCAATATGAATTGGTGTGTATGGTGAATTTACTTTGTATGCCTTTTCATTTACCCAGATGGTATGATTTGTATGGAGGTTATATACATTGCATGGTGGTGCGTCGTTTTGTTTTAAAAACAATCAAACAAACGATGGGGTTGTTAACTTTTCAAAGGGTGCATCTGTTCATTTGTCTCAGTCGTGTCTTAAGTTGGTTTTTGTATAAGCATATAATACATACCAACTAAAACGATAGAGTTTATAACAAGATACTAGGTTAGAACCTCATGTAATACACGGGTTGAATAAATGTAATTTTATATACCAAATAATATATATATATATATATTTAAAAACCTCGTTTATTACACGGGTTGAATAAATGTAATTTTATATACCAAATAATAAACAATATATCTTTAAAAATCTCGTTTATTACATGGGTTGAATAAATGTAATTTTATATATTAAATAATAAAGAAGTTATATCTTTAAGAACCCCATGTAGTGTACGTCTTGAGTAAATTTAATTTTATATATTAAATAATGAAAAAAAATTACATTTTTAACAACCTCATGTATTGTATGGGTTGAGCACATGTAATTTTATATACCAGTCAATAAAAAGTTATATCTTGTGATATCTTTATAAACGTTGTGTATTATACGGATTGAATAAATCTAATTTTATATACCACATAATAAAAAAAAGTTAACTTTTTAAAAACCCGGTGTATTACACGAGTTGCATAAATGTAATTTTGTATAGTAAATAATAAAAATATTATATCTTTAAAAAACCTCGATTATTACACGGGTTGAAAGAATCTAATAAAAAATTATATCTTTAAAAAAACTAACGGATATACTCGATATATGATGGATGGGGTGATTGCGGTGATGGTTCTTATAAATGTCACGTAAACATAGTGAAAACCGTATTTGAATCGAGAGTTGAACACGAAAATAAAAGTATAGAACCAATAAACATTGATTAATGTTTTTATCCTTATAAACATTTTTGAAATATGTTCTACCGTTAACTACTTTAGTTTAATAAAATAGATAAATCATTTACATTATATTAATTTATATTTAGTGTACGTCTTTTGTTAATTTCAGGATAAATAATTTTGAAATCTAATAAATATTTCTAAATATTATATTATCTCCTATATGAATTGTTTAAATTTATATTAAATTTAATTTTATAATTATCTTTTAATTAATATTAATTATCTATAATTAAGTAGGAGATAGAGACAAGAAAACTAAAAAATAGATGACTCTAATGAATGACATGTCCCCTCATTGGTTTCTTTTATTATATAGTACTAGTAAAACCTGTGTGCAAACACGAGTGGTTTTTAGAAAACCATGCATAACACATTTTAATAGAAAGTATAGATAGGTGTACAGATATTGTACCAAAACTTGTTATCTATTATAGATAATAGACAACTATAAACATAGATCATCGGTTAATGTATCAGTTATAAATGACTATTACCGAGGAACCAAATGTACAACCACAAACAAACAAACAACCATCACATCAAACATTGTTTATAAATCTTCAATCAACACAACGCTCATGAAGAGGGCTTTTTCTTTGTCACGAAATGCACAACTTTTTTTAGCTTTAGCAACTGAGTAGACTTGTGAAATTCAAACGAAAGTTTATCACCAAAAACAATATTTTGGTTCTTCGGATAACCAGGCCATCCAACAATACCGTAGCTGAATCCAGTTTTGGTTTTTTGAGATCTTGTAAAGAGTTCATGGACTTCACCTTTTAGATTTTGGATCTTAACATGATTAAGATTATCGGTATGCAGATCTTAAATAGTTCAGTGGCACACTCCCCGAGTGTAACACCCCAAAACCCGAATTACTAAATTTGCTAGTGGGACCCCATGTTTAATAAAATAGAATGTAGCAACTAGGTTATTATACCTAGTCAAAAGTTTAGCAAAGCAAACAAGGGAACAAACTTGAGGGACCAAATATGAATAAGGGGGGAAAGTTAAGTTTTAATAAACAAAATCAACACACACACACACACTTCATGTGTGTGTGCGTGGAATGCTCTGGAGAAGAATAACAAAGGGGTGTAAACCCTAGTTCTTAAAGAAGCTCCAATTGAAGGTCGAATCGAGGCTCAAATCTATTAAGGAACATGATTTAGTGATCACCTAGACAAGGGGATCATGAGGTATGTCTTGAAACTTAGATTGATGAACTTTTATGAAGTGGGTTATGTTCCAATCCGCGAATTGGTATGAAATTGATCATTTATATGTGTTAGAATCATCATATAAAAGATGGATTATGCATGGTTTAGGTTAATTTGATGTTTAAGGGTGAAACCCGTTTGTTATGGTGAAGATGAAGACATGGGTAAATCATCTATGTCTAAGTTCTTGCTTAATATTGATGTATTTTGAGTTGTATGATGTATTCTTGTTAGAAGAATTGAAAGAAATGTGATACTAGTATGTTTGATGTTATGCATGTATGAATCATGTTGATTAGGAGGAAGAAATTGATGAATTGTGTATGAGATTAGAATGATATGCATGAACTAGTTGTACACTATGCTTACAAGGTAGTACATATATCAAAAGTATGATGAGTTATGAAGAACTTAAGATTAGATCACTTGTAAGTGATTAACAAGTAGTTATGAAGTGGGTTTTTGATGATGTAATGTAATTTGATGATTCACTTATGTTAATAATGTTTGAAATCATACATGTGTGTGAATGTTTAAAGAAATGGGATAAGAAATGATGAATTGTTGTAGATGAAGTGAATGAAATGTAATGATAACATGTTTGATGTTTAATTTAAATACCCCATGTTGGATTGTAGAAGCATTTGATGAACTATGTATGAATTTAAAAGATTTGTATGAATAAGTTGTACGTTATGCTTAAAAGGTAGTACGTACATCAAGTGAATGATAAAATGTATATAATGTCGTCCGTATGGTCAATTATGATGTTACGGGAATATGTTGATAAGTCGATAGACATGTATGGTTAATGGTTGACTTTTGAAAGTCAACTAAGTATAAGCAACATGAGTTGACTCGTTGTCATAAATGTAAGTTGATGAGAAGTCGTATGGTACATGTACTAGCAATCCGTGTTAAATGTAATGACATGATGAGTTACATGAGTTATACGTATACGGACATGATTATATGAGTTATGTTTGTTAGAAATGATTAATGAAAATTAAGTGTGAAATATGGGATTGATACGATTGTTATCATGTACAAATGAGTATGCTAATGATAGCGTGATTTCGATGACATGAAAGCATAGGAATCATGTGGAGATGGACTCAAGCGCGAAAGGCTAACGGGTCAAGAAGAGGCGTGGAAATGGATGTGAACACGGATGCATGAGGTAAGTGATTCCGTAATCACTTCTTAGATGTTTATGTAAAGTTATATGTATTTTAACTAAATGTGTTAATTGAGGTCGAATAGGAATGAGTTGAATGAAAACGATGAAGTATTGAACGGATCTTAGCTTTGATCCGAGTAAGATATATGCGTTAGAATTGAAGTTAAGTGGTAGGATGGGATAATTATGCAATGAAGTCCTTGGTTGAAAAGGATGGAGCAATGTTGACAAAAACGCCCTTGATGGGTATATCGGGCGAACGACCTTAAAATGCCTATTGGAAATGAATTAATCGATTAGAATAATGTTTTGGTCATGTGTGAAAGCGAAGGGTATGGTTTTGTATGTCATAGACCATTAATGCGCAAATACCCATAACGGGTCAAATAATTAGAATATAATAATAAGCCGAATGTATGCAAGTTAAGAATTTCCTTAATCCGGATGTGGGATTTTAATGTCATATGATAGAAGGTGAATTTACAAGCATGTAGGAAGAAACAGGAGGTTAAACGGGTAAACGGTTCAAAAGTTACGCGCGTTTTAGTGCGAACGAACGACAAAACAACACAGCAGAAAACTGTTGTTTCTGCTAGGCGTCGCCGACACGGGTAGGTGGCGTCGCCGACGCCGCCCAGAAACTTCAGTTTTCTCCGACGCCAGTTTCCCCTGGATGACGCCAAGCCGACGCCGTTAGGCGTCGTCGACGCCTAAAGTGGCGTCTCCGACGCCCCTCCCATCATACGCTTCTGATTTTCGCCGTTTTGGCTCGTTTTGCTTGATCCGTCGTCCGTTTTGGATGTAGGAATGGTATGTACGTATGTAGTTGTGTATGTAAGTGCGCATGAAGGTATATATGAGTATATGTATGTATGCAATGATGTAGGAAAGACTTGTATGTATGTAGATGTGTATGTAGGTATGTGGAAAGATATGTACGATTGTATGTACGTATGTAATGATGTAGGAAAGGTTTGTATACATGTAGATGTGTATCTATGTATGTGGAAAGATATGTACGATTGTATGTACGTATGTAATGATGTAGGAAAGGTTTGTATACATGTAGATGTGTATGTATGTATGTGTAAAGATATGTACGAGGGTATGTATGTATGCAATGATGTAGGAAAGACTTGTATGTATGTGGATGTGTATGTATGTATGTGGAAAGATATGTACGATTGTATGTACGCATGTAATGATGTAGGAAAGGTTTGTATGTATATAGATGAGTATGTATGTATGTATGTAAGTACGTATGTATGTACGGAATAGACACGTTGAGTGTTAATGTTATTAATGGTATGTCTCGAGAATGAAAAGTAATGCAGGTACGTTATTGAAGCATCGCCAGGAAATGGATATGCAGATGAAATGCTTAAAGCTTAAAAGATGACGAAGTGTGAAGTGTACGCGAATGAACTTTGTTTCGTAAATATGTACTAATGATATGAATGTATGTGGTGAATGCAGGTTGTACGGATGATGAGCGATTATCACAAGGATTAGAGATCGAAGACCGAGTCACTAGAGAGATTGTACGGGGACGTTGAATGTAAAATGTAGTTAATGTAAGCTATGTTTTAGTTAACAAGTAAGAGGATGACAGATTTTTGATTAAGAACTAAGTTAAAGTTAAAAGTTTAAATAAGTTGAGAGATTTTAATGCAAGAAATTTTACGGTTAGTGTTTCCGCTGCGACTTTTTGTCAAATATGATTTAGGGTGTAACAAGTTGGTATCAGAGCCCTGGTTTGAGAGAATCAAGTGTAAGAAGGTAAGTGCTTGAACTCAAACCTGTGTGCTCTTGTGATAAGAAACCCGTACAAATCCAAGACTCGGTCAAGATCCGAAGGTAAAAGAGAATGTAAGTATGTACTTATGTATACGCATAACGAAACTGACGGTTTTGTATATGCAAGGTAAGTATAAGCGTTTGAAGAGGATGATCCGCGAGTGCGGTCAAGTACCGACACCAAGGCATGAAATAAGATAAAGTTGAGCCCAGGTATGTAAATTTAATATGTCGGTATATGAAATGGTAAAATGCATTAAGGGAAGAAAAATGCTAAATGAAGGACCATGATGGTATAGTAAACATGTTTTGAAAAATGATACACGTGCCGAAACCAAATTCTTCGGACATAAGGTGACAATTACACGAAGACACGAAACTAGTATGTGGATTGTGTACCTGGCCAGTACACGTGAAGCATATAACGTTCGTGGGACCGTGATAATTGATACAGGTATGTCCGTTAGAATTAAGTAGTAGGTGGACGTGAGGGAGAAGAGAAATGTAAGACTCTCAATAATGAGAATATGATATGCTATGCTAGAATCCGCGAGACGGATTCGAAATATGATATGCTATGCTAGAATCCGCGAGACGGATTCGAACATGATATGCTATGCTAGAATCCGCTAGACGGATTCGAACATGATATGATATGCTAGAATCCGCTAGACGGATTCGAACATGATATGCTATGCTAGAATCCGCTAGACGGATTCGAACATGATATGCTATGCTAGAATCCGCGAGACGGATTCGAACATGATATGCTATGCTAGAATCCGCTAGACGGATTCGAACATGATATGCTATGCTAGAATCCGCGAGACGGATTCGAACATGATATGCTATGCTAGAATCCGCTAGACGGATTCGAACATGATATGCTATGCTAGGATCCGCGAGACGGATTCGAAATATGATATGCTATGATAGAACCCGCGAGACGGATTCGAAACAGGAAATGCTAAGCTAGAATCCGCGAGAAGGATTCGAAACATGAAAGAAGTTAAAGTATAAATGAAATGTCTGAAACCGTTAGACGGATTCAAACATAGGAGGTACGAAAGGTATGAATGATGTGTTCGAATCCGCGAAACAGATTTAAGATAAGAAAGACGGAACTAGTCTATATAAGAAGAAGTCGATAGCTTGACCATGCGCGCGTCAAATAAGTCACATAAGTAAATGTAAGGCAAATGAACAAAAGAATGATTGGAATGAAAATATACGAAGGCGTAAGTAACGAAGGGATATGTATGGTACAAATAACTAAAGAAATGTGGGACGATGTTAACTATGAAGGAAAGCACGTAGATGTGACTATAAAAAGGTAGTTTTGTTGTGATGACAAAACAAGGGTTAAATGTTATGTAATGCGTCTATAGAATGAAATCTTAAAGGATGAGATGAAGGTATTTAATCTGTTATAAAATGATCATATGAAGGTAAGCATTATTATAAGTTTAAATAAGCATGTATATTGACCTGTTATTAACGGGTCAAAGGAAATGAGAATGTTATGTGAAAGTATGCCATGGAAAGTATAGACTAGTTAAGGAGAAGAAGCCAATTGATTGAATAATTATGAAATGAGATAGGATGATTACTTATGATTATGATGGGAGCGTTAAGCCAAACATAAATGTGTGTGTGTAAGAAGAAACGAGAAAGGTTTCGGGGACGAAACCTTATTTAAGGGGGGTAGACTTGTAACACCCCAAAACCCGAATTACTAAATTTGCTAGTGGGACCCCATGTTTAATAAAATAGAATGTAGCAACTAGGTTATTATACCTAGTCAAAAGTTTAGCAAAGCAAACAAGGGAACAAACTTGAGGGACCAAATATGAATAAGGGGGGAAAGTTATGTTTTAATAAACAAAATCAACAC
This sequence comes from Helianthus tuberosus, assembly GCA_030545235.1. NCBI lineage: Eukaryota > Viridiplantae > Streptophyta > Magnoliopsida > Asterales > Asteraceae > Helianthus > Helianthus tuberosus. The sequence goes on from JARYGA010057784.1 coordinate 17,860, forward strand.
ACACACACACACTTCATGTGTGTGTGCGTGGAATGCTCTGGAGAAGAAGAACAAAGGGGTGTAAACCCTAGTTCTTAAAGAAGCTCCAATTGAAGGTCGAATCGAGGCTCAAATCTATTAAGGAACATGATTTAGTGATCACCTAGACAAGGGGATCATGAGGTATGTCTTGAAACTTAGATTGATGAACTTTTATGAAGTGGGTTATGTTCCAATCCGCGAATTGGTATGAAATTGATCATTTATATGTGTTAGAATCATCATATAAAAGATGGATTATGCATGGTTTAGGTTAATTTGATGTTTAAGGGTGAAACCCGTTTGTTATGGTGAAGATGAAGACATGGGTAAATCATCTATGTCTAAGTTCTTGCTTAATATTGATGTATTTTGAGTTGTATGATGTATTCTTGTTAGAAGAATTGAAAGAAATGTGATACTAGTATGTTTGATGTGATGCATGTATGAATCATGTTGATTAGGAGGAAGAAATTGATGAATTGTGTATGAGATTAGAATGATATGCATGAACTAGTTGTACACTATGCTTACAAGGTAGTACATATATCAAAAGTATGATGAGTTATGAAGAACTTAAGATTAGATCACTTGTAAGTGATTAACAAGTAGTTATGAAGTGGGTTTTTGATGATGTAATGTAATTTGATGATTCACTTATGTTAATAATGTTTGAAATCATACATGTGTGTGAATGTTTAAAGAAATGGGATAAGAAATGATGAATTGTTGTAGATGAAGTGAATGAAATGTAATGATAACATGTTTGATGTTTAATTTAAATACCCCATGTTGGATTGTAGAAGCATTTGATGAACTATGTATGAATTTAAAAGATTTGTATGAATAAGTTGTACGTTATGCTTAAAAGGTAGTACGTACATCAAGTGAATGATAAAATGTATATAATGTCGTCCGTATGGTCAATTATGATGTTACGGGAATATGTTGATAAGTCGATAGACATGTATGGTTAATGGTTGACTTTTGAAAGTCAACTAAGTATAAGCAACATGAGTTGACTCGTTGTCATAAATGTAAGTTGATGAGAAGTCGTATGGTACATGTACTAGCAATCCGTGTTAAATGTAATGACATGATGAGTTACATGAGTTATACGTATACGGACATGATTATATGAGTTATGTTTGTTAGAAATGATTAATGAAAATTAAGTGTGAAATATGGGATTGATACGATTGTTATCATGTACAAATGAGTATGCTAATGATAGCGTGATTTCGATGACATGAAAGCATAGGAATCATGTGGAGATGGACTCAAGCGCGAAAGGCTAACGGGTCAAGAAGAGGCGTGGAAATGGATGTGAACACGGATGCATGAGGTAAGTGATTCCGTAATCACTTCTTAGATGTTTATGTAAAGTTATATGTATTTTAACTAAATGTGTTAATTGAGGTCGAATAGGAATGAGTTGAATGAAAACGATGAAGTATTGAACGGATCTTAGCTTTGATCCGAGTAAGATATATGCGTTAGAATTGAAGTTAAGTGGTAGGATGGGATAATTATGCAATGAAGTCCTTGGTTGAAAAGGATGGAGCAATGTTGACAAAAACGCCCTTGATGGGTATATCGGGCGAACGACCTTAAAATGCCTATTGGAAATGAATTAATCGATTAGAATAATGTTTTGGTCATGTGTGAAAGCGAAGGGTATGGTTTTGTATGTCATAGACCATTAATGCGCAAATACCCATAACGGGTCAAATAATTAGAATATAATAATAAGCCGAATGTATGCAAGTTAAGAATTTCCTTAATCCGGATGTGGGATTTTAATGTCATATGATAGAAGGTGAATTTACAAGCATGTAGGAAGAAACAGGAGGTTAAACGGGTAAACGGTTCAAAAGTTACGCGCGTTTTAGTGCGAACGAACGACAAAACAACACAGCAGAAAACTGTTGTTTCTGCTAGGCGTCGCCGACGCGGGTAGGTGGCGTCGCCGACGCCGCCCAGAAACTTCAGTTTTCTCCGACGCCAGTTTCCCCTGGATGACGCCAAGCCGACGCCGTTAGGCGTCGTCGACGCCTAAAGTGGCGTCTCCGACGCCCCTCCCATCATACGCTTCTGATTTTCGCCGTTTTGGCTCGTTTTGCTTGATCCGTCGTCCGTTTTGGATGTAGGAATGGTATGTACGTATGTAGTTGTGTATGTAAGTGCGCATGAAGGTATATATGAGTATATGTATGTATGCAATGATGTAGGAAAGACTTGTATGTATGTAGATGTGTATGTAGGTATGTGGAAAGATATGTACGATTGTATGTACGTATGTAATGATGTAGGAAAGGTTTGTATACATGTAGATGTGTATCTATGTATGTGGAAAGATATGTACGATTGTATGTACGTATGTAATGATGTAGGAAAGGTTTGTATACATGTAGATGTGTATGTATGTATGTGTAAAGATATGTACGAGGGTATGTATGTATGCAATGATGTAGGAAAGACTTGTATGTATGTGGATGTGTATGTATGTATGTGGAAAGATATGTACGATTGTATGTACGCATGTAATGATGTAGGAAAGGTTTGTATGTATATAGATGAGTATGTATGTATGTATGTATGTAAGTACGTATGTATGTACGGAATAGACACGTTGAGTGTTAATGTTATTAATGGTATGTCTCGAGAATGAAAAGTAATGCAGGTACGTTATTGAAGCCTCGCCAGGAAATGGATATGCAGATGAAATGCTTAAAGCTTAAAAGATGACGAAGTGTGAAGTGTACGCGAATGAACTTTGTTTCGTAAATATGTACTAATGATATGAATGTATGTGGTGAATGCAGGTTGTACGGATGATGAGCGATTATCACAAGGATTAGAGATCGAAGACCGAGTCACTAGAGAGATTGTACGGGGACGTTGAATGTAAAATGTAGTTAATGTAAGCTATGTTTTAGTTAACAAGTAAGAGGATGACAGATTTTTGATTAAGAACTAAGTTAAAGTTAAAAGTTTAAATAAGTTGAGATATTTTAATGCAAGAAATTTTACGGTTAGTGTTTCCGCTGCGACTTTTTGTCAAATATGATTTAGGGTGTAACACCGAGGCAACAAGTCCATTGGCCCGGGCGCCCATAAGGTTGATGAGAGCACTTCCTTGCAAGCCCAAATCGAAGCCCTTTCTTCAAAAATCAAAAAGTTAGAAATGGCAAAAATGGCTTCGGTTATGGCCTGCGAGGGGTGTGGTGGGCCACATGAAAATTGGAGTTGTATGAAAGAAATGGATAATCAAACAGAATCGGTAAACTACATTGATAATAGACCTAGGTCGTCGGGTCCTCCAACGGGTACCTACAACCAAGGATGGCGTAACCACCCTAACCTTGGTTGGAGAGAACCCGACAATAGTAGTAACCAACAAAATCTAAATCAACGAACAAACTTTCAACAACCAAGAAACGAGTCGCAAAATTTCTCTCAACAACAACAAGGGGGACGAGAAAGGCTTGAAGATACCGTATCTCGCCTCATCTCCGACTCCGAAAAGAAAAACTCGGATCAATTTCAACAACTGGAATCGAATTTTAGAAATCAACAAGCTAGTATTCAAAACATTGAAAAACAAATAAATCAACTAGCTCAAAATAGGTCCGAGAGACCACAAGGCGCATTACCCAGCAATACCGAAACCAATCCAAAGGCACAAGTACATCTCATCACATTGAGAAACCGCACCGTGGGTCCCAAGGAGGCTCCGCTACCCCCAGTTGAAAAGAGCCGATCTAGTCAAACCGCGACTCCACCAACGGCCGAACAAGAAGCAGCTCCCAAATCAAATCAAGAGCCACCCAAGAATCCTCTAGTTCCATACCCCGGTCGGTTAATTCGCCAAAAGACCGATGAGCAATTCACAAAATTCGTAAATTTACTAAAACAATTGCATGTTAATATTCCATTTGTTGAAGTCCTAACCCAAATGCCTAAATATTCAAAATTTATGAGGGACTTCCTCACCCACAAAAGGAAAATCGAATCGTTGCAATTAGTTAATTTAAGTGAAGAATGCTCCGCCTTGCTACTCAACAAACTCCCGCAAAAGAAGATCGATCCTGGAAGCTTCACAATACCTTGTTTGATTGGGGAATCTCCCATTCGCAATGCACTAGCCGACCTCGGGGCTAGCATCAACCTCATGCCTGCATCAATGTTCGACTGACTCGGCCAAGGGAAAACAAGCCCTACAAAAATGAGCATACCACTCGCCGATAGGTCGGTCAAATACCCACAAGGTGTCGCTGAAAATCTATTGGTTAAAGTCGGCGAATTTGTCTTCCCAGCCGACTTTGTCATACCAGATATGGAGGAAGATACCGAAGTACCACTCATCTTAGGAAGGCCATTCCTAGCCATGGCCCACGCAGTGGTAGACATGAGTGGTGGGACACTAACATTAAGGGTTGGGGACAAGGAAATGAAGTTCGGGGTTGGTAAAAGAGTAGAAGACGATGGCCCGGTCAATTACATGAAGGTCATAGACTCAAGTTTGGATGATGCTCTCCGACGGAGCAACATGGAATGCATGATATCCCACTTGGGTAACATATGACCGGCTTTGGGTCTAGCCAAGGACCCTTATAAATGTGGCGCACCACGGAGGCATTCCGCGGAACTATCCTTAGTTTAGTTTAGATTAGTTTTTATGTTTTCTAGTTTAGTTTTAATTTTCAGAAATAAAACACACTATGGATGGTGAAGGATACCAGGGGAAACTTGCACCAGCACCCCATGCACAAAAACAGGACCACCCGACAAATTTTTCTTCATTACAGCAAGTTCAGCACGGGGTCGTGCTCACCCAACACGATCCGTGCTCAACCATCTGCAGGAAGTTGCCCAGTTCAAGTACCTGGACACGGGGCGTGCTCACTGAACACGCCCCCGTGTCCAACCTTCTGTTACTTTACTTTCTTTTCTGTTACAGGCAATCTGAACACGGGGCCGTGCCCGGACACCACGGGGCAGTGTCCAGACGCCCAGTAACATAATTTTTTGTTTTTTCACACCTTTTTACACATTCAATCAACCTAAAAACTTATTTTTGGACACATTGAGGACAATGTGTAATTTAAGTGTGGGGGGATACTAAAACCTTGAATTTTGCAAGTCCTAGTTACAAGCCTTACACAAAACTCTATTGGAACCGCTAAACACCCCAACTTTTTTCAAATTTTTTTCATTTTTTTTACTTACTTGTCTAGGTTTAATTTGGAAATTTCAAATTCTAAAAAGGTTATATTTTTACAAATTTACAACCGATAGCGTCGTGATAAAAAGAACCAACATAAGAGAATTATGAAACGAGATGAAAAATCTAGTTAAAATTTGATTATATATACTTGATCACATAAAATCTCATTCCCACAAAATGTGAGTTTTGAGCCTTTATTGAGCATATAAATACACATCTTTAAACTAAATGCTCGTTTTTCTTTTCTTGTGTGAATAGCCGCTTGGTTCTTACGACTCTAGAACTTGCCATGACGATACATTCCCGGTCCTTACCAACTTAAACCCGAGTAAGTAAATGATGGAGGCATTAGGACTAACCCTTTTTATTTCTACACCATTATTTTTCTTTTTTTTCCACCTACCCAAAATCCCCCTAGTTAACCCCTTTGAGCCTAAACATTTTCATTTATTAACCCAAATCAAACACCCTTCTTACCCACCAAAACCCTTTTTCATTTTAAACCCTTTTATTTTAGTAACAAAGCTCGGTTTTTCTTATGACTTCCTTATCAAAAAAAAAAATTGATGATGAAGCCAAAATAAATAAACAAACAAGTTTATCAAAAAGAACTTTGTTTGAAAAAAAAAATTGTTCATCAAAATAAAAAGTTACAAAAAAAAGTCTTACGAAAACCGATGCTTTTTACGCCTTTCGCCCTTTTCTACTAACCACTAACCCAACCACCTACCTTTAATCCAAACCTAACCCTTCCCCAAAGTCCTCTTGATATTTACAAAGGTGTATAGTTAAAAAGGAGGAGGATTGATTGCTTAGCAAGCTTATGGTAGAAGTAAGTTCCATGCCGCTCTCAAGAGTTTTCATAAAAATACACCTTCGGCCGAGTGTTGAGTGATCTCCCGTCAGGTATGTGAACTTGTATATAAATGGAATTTTAAAGAGGCATGTTATGCCCTAATAAGTAATTTATCTTATGTAATGTTTAAATAAATCATGACGAATAAGATTGTAAATAAATAAAAATAAAACTTAATCAAGAATCTTGGAAATCCCGACACTCTATGACAAACTTAAAATCTTCTCTTCTACCCATTCCATTTGGGAGTGTAAGCCACAAAATAAAGAGTTTTGCTTGAGGACAAGCAAAGATTCAAGTGTGGGGGTATTTGATGTGTGCAAAATGCAACATATAAATTACATCAAATGAGGCATAAAACTAACCCTTTTTAGTACTAATGTTGGAAAAAGTGTGCTTTTGTCTTCCTTTTGTATTTTCAGTGTTAAAAGAGCTTAAATAAACAAAAGAAGCAAAAATGCAGCCAAATCCAACATAAATACAAGAAAAGGAATAAACATGGCATGCCCGACCCCTCGACAGCATCTTCCCAAGCAAAACAAGAGAACAGAAGGCTGAACATGACCCGTGCTCACTAAGCACGGGGGCGTGCCCAAGTGTCTACAGAAAAGACAAAGTTGTAGAAGCTTCTATCACCTTCCACGGGGGCATGTCCAGCGGACAGGGGGCCGTGGTCAACTCTAAGATTCGCAGAATCTGAGGAAATCTTGATAGTACATATACGCTTCTACACACGAGGTCGTGCCCAGCGGACATGAGGGCGTGGTCAACTAATGTAGACAAACTGCATTTAATGAAGAAAGAGAAGATGGGTGGACACGGGGCCGTGCCCAATGGACACGGGGTGTCCGGGCTTCTGTGCAGGATATAAATAGGAGTGCTTGGCTCATTTGCAAACCATCCCTTGGCAAACCACCTCTCTCACACTTCACCCACCCACCACCATCACAACCCACATCCACCACCATTATCCATCATCCATCATAGAGTGTGTGAGTAGTCTTGGGATCCAAGATTGATCGTAAGAGTTCTTGACAATCAAAGGCCATGTTTGCCTAAGTCTCTACATCACTTGGTGAAGACAAGTGTCTAGTGTGATACTTTTTATTTTTAATCTTTTCGCACTTTTTATTTGGTTCTGTATTAATGACTTTAATAACTAGTTTCATATGTTGAAGGTGATTCTTCCTTATCGTTTGTCCGTGGTGTCTTGGCATTATTTTACTGTCTATATAAAATAAAAGATTTTCACCATTCATATCTCCACGGTCTATATGGAGGTATGTTGGCTACCTGGTCGGGGGTTAAGGGAACAGTTTGGTAAGAGTCTTGCCTTGTTCAGTGTATAGATCCTGCAAGGACCTGGGTCAACTTTAGTAGGACCTCCTTCAATACCCACTGGTATTGGATGGCGGGGGTCCGAACTCCTTGACCCCCTCATATGTAAACTACTATTAATACTTTAACCCGGCTATTTAGGACTGTATCCCTGCTGACTCAGACTACTTAGCCGAGGGTAACGTCACCTCCAGAAGAGGGGCCTACCACAATATGCGCTAATAACTTAATTAATTATCTTTCAATAATCCAACCCTTTAGGATTGTATCCTTGCTGACTCAAACTACTGGGTTGAGGGTAACGTCACCTTCAGAAGAGGGGCCTACTACAATAACTAAGATAATCTCTTAAAAAGTGCAAAAGTGCGAAAATAATCAAAGGTTACACTAAACACGAGTCAGATCCAAGTGATTCATCTTGTCTATCTGTTTTTATTTTATTTTTATTTTTCAGCATTTTAGTTAGTTTTATTTTTCTAGTTTAATTTTTTTTCTAAACTTTTGATTTGATTAGACGTTGAGGATAAACCGGTATTAAAAGCTCTTGTGTCCTTGGACGACCTCGGTATCTTATCAACACTATACTACGCTCACGATGGGTGCACTTGCCCATATGTGTGTTTAGTGTTAGTAAATATCGTGTTTTATAAATTTAAAACTTGGCTAAAAAGTGTTAAAAAGCTTAAAATATACATTAAAACTATATAGCACTTCACACCCATCACAAATACATTTAACCGAACTATTTTATTTTCAAACATATGTTTTCATCCATCTGTTGACCAAAGTCAACAGATGTATCAACTACTGTTTTATTTTCAAACATTTGTTCACAACAACAGAGCTTTCATCATTTAAACTCTCAAACCAAAATATTCATTTAATTAATTTAAATAACAAACATCGTTAATAATTTTAACACAACTAATTATATAAAAACTACAAGTGTCAAACAGAGGTAACTATATAATAAACAAAGTTCAAAACAGCAAACAACATTCAATAAAATACTGCATACTGGGCGAAACAACATACAAAGTTCATCCATCTGTTGACCAAAGTCAACAGATGTATCAACTACTGGTTTATTTTCAAACATCTGTTTTCATCCATATGTTGACCAAAGTCAACAGATGTATCAACTACTGTTTTATTTTCAAACATTTGTTCACAACAACAGAGCTTTCATCATTTAAACTCTCAAACCTAAATATTCATTTAATTAATTTAAATAACAAACATCGTTAATAATTTTAACACAACTAATTATATAAAAACTACAAGTGTCAAACAGAGGTAACTATATAATAAACAAAGTTCAAAACAGCAAGCAGCATTCAATAAAATACTGCATACTAATTCCTAATCAATGGGCGAAACAACATACAAAGTTCATCCATCTGTTGACCAAAGTCAACAGATGTATCAACTACTGTTTTATTTTCAAACATCTGTTCACAACAACAGAGCTTTGATCATTTAAACTCTCAAACCTAAATATTCATTTGGTTAATTTAAATAACAAACATGGTTAATACTTTTAACACAACTAATTATATAAAAAGTACAAGTGTAAAACAGAGGTAACTATATAATAAACAAAGTTCAAAACAACAAACAACATTCAATAGAATACAACATACTAATTCCTAATCAATGGGCGAAACAGCATACAAAGTTCATCCATCTGTTGACCAAATTCAACTGATGTATCAACCACTGTTTTATTTTCAAACATCTGTTCACAATAACAGAGCTTTGATCATTTAAACAGACCTTTGCCAATATTACAAGCTTTTACACTCTCAAGCATAAATATTTATTTAGTTAATTTAAATAACAAACATGGTTAATAATTTTAACACAACTAATTATATAAAAACTACAAGTGCCAAACAGAGGTAACTATATAATAAACAAATTTTAAAACAACAAATAACATTCAATAAAATACAACATACTAATTCCTAATCAATGGGCGAAACAGTAGTCTCGATAAGTAAAGCTCCTTTCGGACCATTGTAGTTGTCAACATGTTGGAGGTATATCAGAAGTTCATTGCTCAGATCAGCTTCAACCATATCCCCCCAGATGCTTGTTATCCGCCACTTGTTGTTTTCAATTATATTAGTCCTTCGGCGCCTATCTATATAATCAACTACACGAGAATTATTGAAAGCAAACACCTTCATCCAGCCTTCTTCTTCATATCTGAGCAAATCAACAGTTAGCTCAGCAGACTTTCCAATAACAATCAAATGCAGCCTCTTTGCGATGGTCAAAAAATGCCCTTGGCAAGGATTGACTACAATAGTCTCTGGAAAACGAAGCATTCTAAAAGTCTCACTCAGTACATCAAAAGCAACGATGTTCCTCTCACCTAGTGGATACCAATAATTTGAAACCATAAAATATATGGTTTTATCAGCATAAACTCATGTAGACCATGAATAACCACTTGAACCATAATTATTTACGCTACCAAAATTTATTGTTCTCCATGACTCACGACGTCGTGAGTAAACACGAGCAGTAGCTATATTACAGTAACGTCTGATGTTCAGCACTTTCAGATCATTGAATTGATCAAAATAAATTCCACCAGTATCATAGTTTCGATCATGATTGTAATTTAAGTAGTCATCAGACAAAACCTTATAGCGCCTGGTCGTTTGATTCCAAAGAATCAGCTCACAGCAAATGCCTTCATTGCAAACTAACAACAATCCATTAAATGAAGATAGAATACGTAAGAAGCTAGGGTGGACATTGTTAGGAAAACTTAAGGTTTTGCTTCTAACAACATCCAAATTACCAGCAACTACGTCGTCAATGACAATTGACGTGTCTTTAAAGGAGAGTAGTTTCTTTTGTAGTGAATCTCCACTTCGGAGAGCATGCATCATCTGAAATCCATGACTTGACAGTGCCCTATAAAAATTCTTGGAAAGACATTTCCCAAGACCAATATCTTCTGCAGAGAGCCTTGTGAAAATTTCGTCAACAATCACTTGAAACCCAATGTTTTCCATTTTGCAGTGAACCAATGCGTCTTTGAAAGTAAAGAAATTGTAATGATATTGATAAACAAAAAACTTTTGAAGATGATTGAGTAGATGGATGAAAACGGTAATGATGAAAACCTCTGCCCAATGTATTTTATATACCCAATGAAGGCGGTTATGACTAAATACATCGTCAGACGAAAGAATATGATGCGACACTCGTTAGGCTTTTAATGCATTTCCATGGGAAAAGTATAAAATTAAACACGTTATTATAATTATAATTAACCTCTTCATTTACCATAACACGCCTTTACCATAAGACAGAACTAAGTGAGAGACGTGCATTAATTGCAAAGTACATATCCCCATGGATTTTGAATTTGAAATTACCGGCAATTTCAAAACCACTGCTAAGGTATATGTTTACCAAAGGAAACATCTGCTAAGTTATACTTTCTTGCGATGGGCAGTGGTTTGCCCTCATGAATGTGGGCCAGACCTTTGACATTTGAATATAGAGCAGTGGTTTGAAATTAAATGTATTTTAACTTAGATAAAAAATCTCAGATAAAAAATCGCTTCATTTGCAATCCTCATTTAGTCATAACTCAGATAAAAAATCTATTCATTTAAAGACCAGCAATACTATACATACATATTAAACAAATGCTTCTCCAACTCCAGCAGATAAAGATTTTACGAACATTTGTTAGCCAACAACAGATATTGCCAACAGTAGCAAGTCAAACAGCCGTTAGATTAGCAGAATACTCGACCAGTAAACAAATGTTCTCTTTGGGCAGACTTTACCTTTGACAGAGAGTTAAAGTAACAGATGCATCAATATTTACAATTGAGAGGAAGAAATTCTTCGAAAAGCTCTATTAGGCAACAACAGATGTTGGCAACAGTAGCAAATCAAACAGCCGTTAGATCAGCAGATGATGATTTAGAGCAGATATTCTCTTTTGTCAAACTTTAACTTTGACAGATCTATACACTAACAGAAATTGATACAACATCAACATAATCTAATTAAACTCAGAGACAATTTCACTTCTACATCAAAAGTACCGATCTGCAATAATCAGATGATATTCAAAATTACATAATAATACTTATTCACCTTTATGAGGATTAAATGCTCCACAAACATTATGAGGATTAAAAGATCAACAATTACATCGACTTAAAATACAACGAAACTTTAAAATCTAAAAACAACACCAAGAAATTTACGAATCTACAGCAAAAATTTAGTGCTTTTAGCTTAAACTCCATTGAGTACCGAACTTCTCAATGTATATCTTCGACAATCGCCATGAACTCCACGGAAGTACTGAATGCATCACCATCAGGTTTCTGGAAACCTGGTCTCTCGTGAACAGACAAAGATGCAGTACATGAAAACACTTCTTCAGCTGTTGAAGAGTACCCCTTGCTTCATAAAGGGCTGCTTTAAACCAAACTTTATACTTCTTTTAATACAAAAAAGGCAGGAAAGAACATTTCTCTAGTAAGATAAAATCTTATCTTACAGCAGTAGCAGATCCTCTCTTGCATTTAGTAGGAACTACTGTGGGTTCTACATCATCATCATCATCATCATCTGCCCAAAGTCATATATAATCATCATTTAGTCATAAGCAAAAATTATTTTAAATGTACATTTAATAATCTTTCTTTGTGTTTAATTTAACTTTATACTTCTTTTAATACAAACCTATAATAACCCGCAGATGATTGTATGAATTTCAAACAACTGTGATTAGACTGAAATATAAAGCGAGAATTAGAGTATATGTCACACCCCGATATTTCCACGTATTACCGGTGGGCCCGGTGGGGAGTATCGTGATGTAGTTGATATCATCATAGTCAAACCACACAATTTTAAATGCACAGGGAAGCAAAAGATAGATTTATTTCAACCGAATAAATTGTAATATCAAGTATCACAAAATAGTTGAAAAAGATCCACAGGCGGATCAAATAAAAAGGAAACATAGTTCATCAGATTTAAAATGCATCCAAGCTTGCGAGACTCTTATTGATGCTAAGGAGAGGCCAGCCTATTTCGAGTAGTACCTGCACTTAGCCTTTTTTTGGGAAAATACGTCAGTTTACACTGGTAAATACAATTAACTGACTCATTTTGAAAAGGTTTAGAAAATTGATTTGAATGCACATGGCACAAAACTTTTTATAACTTGGGATAATTATTTATATATAAACTTGTAAAAGAATTACATGTTCTTTATACGTTCAGTAGCCCGGGTTGAATACCGGGTTAAAGATTAATAGACACACCACATGATATAGTCCCACGACGAGTTATTCCCGAAACCGGCGGTTATACCTTATTACTTATATGTGCACTGTCAGGTGTACGCCTACACCCCGTGCTTAGGTCGTGGCCATTTCTTAAAATGATGACAAGGATATCCGGGACATGGTCATTAACCCCCCAAAGGCTTTAAGCAAACAAAACAATTTAAACGGGACATTTCAATAAATTAACCTTCATACAATTAAAAATTCAATGCCCGACCAAGCGGTATTTTATATACCGTACCCCAAGCCCATATAGGGAAAATAAGTTAAAAGTATTTACCTTTGCAAGTAATAATCACAAATAGCAAGTGCACGTAGCTTTTACCGGGTCTCCTATTCTGGAACAAAGGTTTTTAATAATCTATTAGATTTCTAACGGGTCTTTATTTAAGCCTAAACTTAAACCGGTTAGTTTTAAAGGAAGATACGGTTCAAACGCACGATTAAGCGAATACCGGAATAGAATGAGATTTAGACCTGACAAGTTTGGATACTTGTGTAATATGGGTAAACTAAATACATTCTGGATTTTGAGACAAAGGAGATAAGGTTTGACCCGTTTCGGTTAATTTATGCAAACTAGTTACATAAACCGAACCGAATGCGAAAGATGCATAACGGGTAACCGAAAGAGTCATATACAAGTTTCCTAAGTTAATATGGCTTAAATATGTTGTGACATCAGTAATATATCTTCTATTATGCCTAAAACGGATTTAAACTCAATTTACGCCCCGTAGGGGTATTTTGGTCATTTTAAAGGTTATAAAAAGAGTTTAAATATTAATCTGAGTTACAAGTCTGATATAATCAGTGAAAATACTTATTTTTATAAGTCATAACAGTATGGTATTGAAAATATGTGAAATTTATCATTTATAACCCAACTATGCACCTTAGGGGCATTTTGGTAATTTCACATAGGCTTAAAAGGTCAAAACTGGAAAATCTGAGTTTAAAACTTTTGCTTACTGTTAAAGTATAAAAAATTACTAAAAATATCAGTAGGTATCAAGCCTTATATGTTTAAAATAGTTTTAATACACACTATGCGTTAAAAACGCTTAAAAGGCGATTTTGAGCTATTTCCGGGTTTTTAAAGGAAAGCTGATATTTTTGTTATTCCAGAAGGCTCAAAATATTTTATTTATCATATTAGATCAGTAGAAAAAGGTTTGGTATCAAAATAATTTGTAAAACTCATTTTATAGGCCAAAAGGGCAAAACCGGCAATTATCGAATCAAGCTTAGAACTCTATGTTATGCTCAGCCTAAAAATAAATAAAAATCTTCAAAAAAACCCAAAATATTATATTACATCAGTGGGTAAAAATTTTGATATCAAAATTTGGGTTTAGATAGGCTATAAGCTAATTACGCCGTTTAATTAATAAAAAACTTTTCATTTACGCTAATGAGCATAACTCCTAATCTAGACCTCAAACTGATGTCAAATTTTAGGGACAAGTCTAATAATCAGTAATGAAACTTTCTACTCTTTTACTTTTCAAAAATCACGTTTTAAGGTCATGTGGGCATAATAGTCAACATTTAAGCATTTAACGGAAACATGCATATGAATCGGATAACTAATGAACCAAGTTGTATAATCTCAGAGGGTTATACCAACATGTAACCTGGTCCAAATAAGGCTCTAAGGCATTTCTAAAACATGCTACATTGGGTCAGAACTGAAAGTCAAAGCAAAAGTCAAATTATGCGACTTTCGGTTCCGAACCGAGCCTAAACTGAAAATTGTCGGGTTGAACATGTTTAGACATGTTCTTACATTAATTACCAAGTATGGGTTCTACATTGCTAATTATGCATTAATTTGAAAATAAGCTTTCTGTTGACTTTTTAAGGTTAGCTTTGACCCGACAATTGACATACTTAGAGTGGGAATCAGAGGGTGCCCTTTTAAGGGTTTATTGCCCACATAATTACCAACTCATAGGTACTTTCAATTTGAAAATTGACTGGACAAATTATGATTAATTACGAAGTCAAACTCTAATTACGACGGTTTGACTTTAAGCTATTTAACTAAGCTAAACCGAATTAAGGAAAGTTAAGGACACTTACAAGGGTCCTAAGTACGACTAGTGACTCCTAGGAAGGGTGCTTGAGCTCCAAAATTCTCCAGAACTTGAGTTGTGAGAGTTTCCAAGTGAGTGTGCACAAGAGTTGCAACTTGGGTGTCCTTATATATGCATTTTGATCACTTAGGATCATGCCAAGGAAGTCTACAAGAGTTATGAGATCAGTACAAGTGCTCCTATTGCATGTAATACCATTGGAGGAGTCCCTGGTATGCAAAACAAGCTTCCAAAGTCGGTTAACATACCTGAACTGGCACCTGCAGGTGAATTCGGTCACTGGGGTGTTCAGTCGGCCCGCGTAAGGGTCCCCTGATACCTTACGCGGCCCGTGTGGCTTTCCAGAACCAGCCAAACAAGTTTCGTTAATTGCACTTTAGGTCCTTGGTCCTTCCAAACGTGGTTTTACCTTTATTTCTTGCACTTTTGGCCCTCTAACTTGACTTTCAAGGGCTCCAAGACATAACCAAACTTTGTTAAGTCCTTGGTTAACTTTATGATCACCCGAAAAGTCATAAATTTCAACGTTGACACTTTTAACCCCTCGTATACGAATGTTATCATAACTTTCTCATACTTTATCGAAACCTTGTGAAATTTTAATTACTTATTCTAGTGAGTATAATTAATCGTTACAAAACTTCGGGTTTGCTAAAAGGTCACTCAGAGGTGTACTTTAAACATGTTGACACATTTAACCCTTGTAGTTTGTAATCTCTCACTTTCTTCCACAATTAGCTTCGTATGATCCATGATTTATTCGTTTAAGGATATAAACATCATGTAGGGTTATTGCAAGATATATTTATCCATTGTTGACACTTTGAACCCTTATATTCACATATTTTCTTTGCTTGTCAACTTTAGTCCTTCATAAGTAATCTTCTATACGTTTAAAGCTCATGACACGTGTCAATATATTATTGGGCATGAAATTACGAGGTGTTACATCCTCACCCCCTTAAAAGAAATCTCGACCTCGAGATTTACTGAAATAAATGAGGGTACTTTTCTTTCATTGTGGATCTACCTCCCACGTGTACTCGGGGACCTCTGCGGGCATCCCATTTGACCTTTACAATAGGCACATGCTTCCTTCAAAGCTTCTTTACTTGTCGATCCTCAATAGACAAAGGTTTTTCCACAAATTTCAAGCTCTCATCTATATGCACATCCGTATGTGGTATGACTAGTGATTCATCAGCTAGACATTTCTTCAGATTGCAGATGTGAAATACATTGTGAATACCACTGAGCTCTTCAGGAAAGTTCAACTTATAAGCCACTGATCCGACACATTCGATGATCTCGAATGGTCCTATGTACCTTGGGCTTAATTTGCCCTTTTTACCAAAACGCATCACTCCCTTCCAGGGTGATACTTTAAGTAACACCTTGTCACCAACCTCGAACTTTAGAGGTTTACGTCTTAAGTCTGCGTAGCTTTTCTGCCTATCCCTGGCAGCTTTGAGACGATCTCGTATCTGAACAATCTTGTATGCCGTCTCCAGGACTATAGCAGGTCCTGTTAGTTGGACATCTCCAACTTCTGCCCAACAAACGGACGTTCTGCACTTTCTTCCATACAAAGCTTCAAATGGTGCAGCTTGGATACTTGAGTGATAGCTATTATTGTACGAAAATTCAATCAGTGGAAGATGTTCATCCCAGCTTCCACCTAGGTCAATAACACACGCCCTTAACATATCTTCTAGCGTCTGAATTGTTCGCTCACTTTGACCATCCGTTTGAGGATGATATGTTGTGCTAAAGTTCAAACGAGTGCCTAGGGATTGCCGAAAACTTTTCCAGAAATGCAAGGTATACCTTGCATCCCTATCAGATATTATAGATGTTTTGGTCAAAAATTACCGAAGCAATTAAGTGATCAAATTAGTTAAGCGAGGTAGTGTGCTAAAAAGTGTGTTGGAAATATGCTGGTTAACTTGTTTGAAAAAACAGTTTTCAGGATACGGCTCAGGATATCGAGCTGTATCTACGATCAAACTATGAGCAAAAAGTAAAGGGAATGACACGAGATGTACGAGGAAAGCCCTTGATCAATCTAGATCGCCGGCATAAAACCTCGGGAGCTGACAATCGCAGCTGCCTAGTTCTTCTTATTGCTTCAAACGTCAGGATACAGTGCAGGATATTGATCAGATCTCTAAGTGTTACAATGCTTTCTGTGAAAGTGAAAGTTGCGAGAGAACAAGTGTGAGTGAGTAGTGAGTGTAGTTGTGATGTCCTATTGATCTGATTTATCCATCTATTTATAGTTACGAAATACAAACTAAAATTCCTATAAATGTGGGATGCTCCCGAATATTCCATTATTAACGTTGTGGACCGAGTAAAGCGGCTTCAACGTCTTCATTTGAACGACTTGGACCGAGTCTTGCGGAGAAAGGGTCTTCGTGAACGTTGGGAACTTGGACTCGTACTCCTGCACACAATCCGTCAGTAATCCTCAGGATACCATTCAGGATGTTACCAATATCCTGAATGAGCACCCCGGGCATGAACATATATCATACAACCAAGATATAAATCAAGATATTTCCCATGATATGGGCTCAGAATTTCACCCATAACAATAGACACTGGCACTCCGTGGAGAGATACATCACATTTTCTTATGTCACTCAGATTTCTCCTTTTATGGAAAGTATAGATTTCAAAATATTATATTATCTCATATACAAATTGTTTAAATTTATATTAAATTAAATTTTATAATTATCTTTTAATTAATATTAATTATCTATAATTAAGTAGGAGAGAAACAAGAAAACTAAAAAATAGATGGCTCAAATAAATGATACGTGTTCTCTCATTGTTTTTTTTATTATATAGTATTGATGATTGATATTGATATTGATATAAGATTTAGATTTTGTAACATTTACAGGAAAAAAGTTCAAAGTTTTATAAGTGCTTATCTACTTTTTGATAAAAGATAATAAAATTATAAATTTCATAGAACTATATTAATAATAATGTTATTATTATTTTATTATTATTATTATTATTATTATTATTATTATTAAAATTTCCTGTTATTAATATTATTGTACATACTGCACGTATAAAATAATTTTACTTTTAACAAAAAGTATATTTTTTTTAACTATAAACATGTTGGAAGAGGCGTGCCCCATGCCCCCATAGTTATTCAGTACACACTCAATTGCTCTAAAGTAAGTCCAAAATCACAATATAGTTGGTTAATTAATTAGTAAATAGACAAACCACAAGGGTTCAGTTTTCAGAATTTTTGGACCAGTTCAGATAAAAACAAGGATAGAATAGTGCAGAGTTCCATATATAGCTGATAAACCAATGGTTCAGTTTTCAGAATTTTTGGACCGGTTCACATATCTTTATCCTTTTTAAACTTGTAAACTAATATTAGAGTAAACTGCCATTTTGGTCCCTGTGGTTTGGCCAGTTTTGCCACTTTAGTCCAAATCTCAAACTTATTACATCCAGGGCCCTGTGGTTTGCATTTTGTTGCCATTTTAGTCCAAAATCCAAAAAACCCCATTTTTGACTGTTGAGAGCTGCCTATTTTGTCCTTTAGTGCAGGGGTATTTTGGTCATTTATCTTTTCATTTAATACATTAGTCCAGATTATTCAACACATTAAAAAATCTGCATCTCATCTTGATATGCAGATGTTCATCATCATCATCATTGACAACACCACCACCATCACTCTCTCTTTCTTTCTCTCTCCAAGCACCACCATCACCGCCACTGCCGTCGTCCAACACCACCACCACTGTCAGAACACCACCGTCATCGCCGCCGCTGACCCCGTCTCTCTCCTCTCTTTCTCCGTTTATTTGGTCACATCAGCTCTCTCTCTCTCTCTTCTCTCTCTCTCTAGCAAAAAAAGATGAAAATAACATATCTTGATATGCAGATGTTGATGAGCACATCGCAGATCTGAAAACAAATCATATGATTTGTTGTATCAGATCTGTAAATAACGATTGACTTGTTGAATACACACTCTGAGCACATACGATTTATGTTTCAGATCTGAACGGTGGTGTTTGTGGTGGTGACAGAGTGAAAACTTGCAGGTGGACGATGAAGGTGGTCGGAGATGATTGAGGTTTTACGGTGGTCGTAGGTGGTTGTCGGAGTATTGTGATTGCAGGTTGGTTGTTCACAGGTGAGGATCGGTGTGAAGTTCAGGTAGGTAATCATTTTTGGATTTCTTGATTTCGTTGCATTTTGGATCTGTTTAGATTGAATTATTTGAATATAAACACTGGTTTTGATGTACATGTAATCATTTTTGTGATTATTAGTTAGTGAGAGAGAGAAACAATTGTGGTTGTATGATTGATATTAAACTGGAATATATTCAGAATCTGGTGAGAATTTAGGGTTTGGAATTGGAGAATTGAAAAAACTGTGGTTTTTGGGGGTGAATTTGGAGAACTAGGGTTACACAAACACGAAGGTTTCGTGTTTGTGAAAACGGTTGTCACGGATTCGTTAATCGAAAATAGGGGGTTTGGTTGTGCCGCCGGACTGGAGTGCTTGTTGAATGGGTGGTGATGGTGGAAACAGGTGGTTGTGGAAGGAGGTTATGGCGGTGGTGGTGGTGGTGCTAGAGAGAGAAAAGAGAGAGAGAGGGAGGAGGTGGCGGTGGTGGTGGTGCTATATATATAGAGAGAGAGAGAGAGAGAGAAGAGAGAGAGAGAGATAGCTGATTATTTTTGGGGATGTTGATGATCAGTTTATAATAAAACATAAATGACCAAAATACCCCTGCACTAAAGGATAAAATAGGCAGCTCTCAACAGTCAAAAAGGGGGTTTTTTGGATTTTGGACTAAAATGACAACAAAATGCAAACCACAGGGCCCTGGATGTAATAAGTTTGAGATTTGGACTAAAGTGGCAAAACTGGCCAAACCACAGGGACCAAAATGGCAGTTTACTCCTAATATTAACTAGTTTTTTTTTTTACGTCACGCATTGCGGCGAAACCAAGCAAATGATAATGTAAAACAAACGTGATTTAAAAATAGATCATGTTGTTTAGAAAGGCAAACCATTAGAATAATTTAGTTTATCATCGTATCATCTTATGTTATCAAATACATACTTTATTTTGAGTAAAACTTCGTTTTTAACAAAACTTATAAGGGAATGTCAGGGGAAAAATTAAGTACAACTACGTACTTAAGTTTTTAGAAAAAAGTTATAAACGTAGATTATTAAAGAAGTATCAAATTAATCAATCGATAAATTAATATATGTTCTAAAAAAAGAAAAAAAGAATTATTAAAAAACGGTAAAGAAAAGATATGGTTTTAAAAAGGGAAAAAATAAAAATATGTTATTAAAAGTAAATATAATAATAAACTGTTTTAATATATTAAATAAAAAATAATAAAAAGCTATATATTATTATAAAAATAAAGTTACTATTCATCGCTGTTCATCAACAATATATATAAATATAATGGTAAAATAATAATTGTCTACCATTTGTTGGAAAAAAGGATATCGCTCCGGCAAATCATTCTCTAAATGCATAAATAATTGTCTACTCATTCAAAAACGTCGGCTAAAATGTTCTTCATCGTAAACAGGTCGGGGCTAAAATAATGACGTATCAATGTTTGGTGAGCTCTCTCTCGGTCACGATCAAGTGGTGGTTGTCTCGTTAGCCCCCATCACCTTTGAGACCACTCAACCAAATGGTTAACTGTTATTCCACCCGCTTCCATTATGAGATGGTCTTCTTCAAAAGAATCGGATGAGGAAAATACATTCTATTCCATTTTTTTAGAGTAATAAAGATTTTTTTAGTGTAAGAATTATGAACGTACGAGAGGTTTTTTTTTAATGAATAATGGAGAAATGAGAGTTTGAAAGGGTTTTTATTGGTTTTTTTTAAATAAAATTCGATTTTTTATTACCCTTCAACGGCTACTTTTAGCCCCCCAACACACAAAGGTCAAACATGGTACCCGGTGCCATGCTCGCGGCACCTTGCTTGCGCTGGCCCTCGCGGCACCTTGTTGCTGTGTTGGATGCCTACGTGGCTCGCGGCTGCTTGCTTGCGTGACCACAACGGCAAGTCTAATACGTAGACGTAAGGTTCAAACTTTTAATTTTCTTTGAAATTGCTGATAAGGTGATACATACATGTTTGGTTTGCAATGAATTTAATGGTGGGGGTCAATGTACAAATTGACACGTCTAGACAATGTCTAGTCAATTGACCTGATATTTAAAGTTACCGTAACCCATGGTGCAATCAACTTATTTTTATTGGATGAGATTTTGTGATTTTGCAAACTAATTCTTTCTAAATTGTAAATTTACGTATGATACTTTCCTTATACACCCTAAAGTCACCTTAAAAAATGGTATTTAATATATATGCAAAAGATCAAATACAAATAGCTTTATCGTACAAAATGTACGAAAGACATGAAAAGGTAAAAAAAATGCGGTGACACTTTTTGTAATTATTTACTCGTACAGTAATTATCAAAATTACATACAAATGATCTTGTAGGGTAATTTTGTAAAATGACCTTGTAAGGTATTTTTGATCTTATAGGGTAATTTTGATCTCCTAGGGTAATTTTGTAGAGCATCATAATTAGTCTACGAATGATTTTTTTAGGGTAATTTTGATCTTGTAATGTAATTTTAACCTTGTAGGATAACTTTGATCTTGTAGAGTAATGATCCTGTAGGGTAGTTACGAGGAAAATAATTACAAAAATGCCACCGCGTTTTTTTAACTTTTCATGCCTTTCGTACGCTTTGTACGATAAGGCTATTTGTACATGATCTTTACCCTTAATATATATTCATCCAAGTAAATAAACAAATATTATCATATCATATATATATATATATATATATATATATATGGTGAGGTTCGGCTACAAAGTCGATTTTTCCTAAAAAGTGTACAAAGTCATAAAACACCACAATTTCAACCATAAAACACACCAAAAAATACAAAAATAACAAAGTGAATAGTACTAAAACAATATATTAGAACGCTAACAGTCCATAAAAACTTCAAACACACCATCATAGAACTATGAATATAAAACACAACATGATAATCAACATAAAACACACTAATGTTAATCATTCGATAATTAAAGCCTTATCATCCAAAACACAAAACAAAAACCACAAAATTGTGTTTTAATAACCTTCGCTATGTTATTTATGGGTTTTGAGTGTGTTTTATGGTTGACCTTATGGTGTTTTATGACGTTTTACACTTTGTAGGAAAATAGACTTTGTAGTCAGCTCCCACCATATATATATATATATATATATAGGGATGAGCTCGGTACCAACCGGTACCGAAAATACCAGGTACGGTTTGGTACTGGTATTTGAGGTAAAAACCGGTACTGAACCTCTATCGTACTGGACTGGTACCGAAAATGTACTTGGTTCGGTATCGGTACCCGGTACCATTTACTGATCCATATATATATATATATATATATATATATATATAGGGGAATGTTCATTAGGGAACACTAAAAAAGTGAGGAACAACGGGGAACCGACTCAAACGAATTCCGATTGGACTCATTCCAGCGGCGTTGGAACCGACTCGTCAAACCCTAACTAAGATCTCTTGACCCTAAACCCTAAATCCTAACTCCTAAACTCTAAACCCTAAAGCTAAAAAAATAAGGCTAAAACCTAAGCTAAACCGTAAAATCTAAACTATAAACCCTAAAAGCTAAACCGTAAAGGCTAAACCTAAAGCTAAACCCTAAAGCTAAACCATAAACCCTAATGCTAAACCCTAAAGCTAAACCCTAAAAGCCAAACCCTAGTATATTTAGGGTTTAGGGATTATGATTTAGGGTTAAGAGATCCTAGTTAGGGTTCGACGAGCCGGTTCCAACGTTGCTGGAATGAGTCCAATCGGAGTTTGTTTGAGCCGGTTCCCCACTACTCCCCACTTTTTTAGTGTTCCCCAATGAACCTCACACACACACACTATATATATATATATATATATATATATATACATATATATATATATATATATATATATGGGAAGGTTCATTTGAGAAGAAATTTAATGTGAGAAGAAAAAAAGAAATGACATGATGGTAAAACATTACATAGTTTATAACTCCTCCCATTAATTATGTTATCTCTCATTAATAAAGCAAAAAACATTTTATCGTACACATTTTAAAATTTATCCTACATATATCCTACACTTACTTACTGGAATTTACCTTACGCATATCTAAATTTATCATACACATTTCAAAATTCCAACACACGTCGAAAATTGTCCTTCACCATAAATTATTTTGGGGCTGTTTGTTACCTCTTAATGAGGCTCTTAATTGTTCAGACCTCTTACTGGTTTAGCAATTAATGGTTCAGACTGTTTGTTTCGTGAGCAGATGTTTGAATGGTTCAGACATTTGCCTCTGAATGGTTAAGTATTATACAAAGTCTGAATGGTTAAGACATCTAATCTGAATTGGTCAGACATTTTCCTCTAACCCGACATTTTCCTCTAAAGGGTTAAACATTATACTGGCTCTTAATCGTTCAGACCTCTTACTGGTTCAGCACTTAATGGTTCAGACCTCTTACTGGTTCAGCACTTAAACATTCAGAAGTTGCCAAACAACCCTCTTTATCTTGAAAAGAGTATATTTAAAAGTGAGTTGCAAGTTTAATTAATTAGCTAATTAATTACAAGTATAAATTTACCTATATGCCTTTTTCAATAACATAAAATACACATATTAAATGAAGTAAAATGAAGCATTTCTATTGGTTTAAAACTTATTCTTTTTATTCTTACAAAAATTTTCTTATTGTTTGAACCCTCCACTATATAGGTAGGGTTCATGCGATAACCACTTTTATTGCGAGAACCATGAGAACCAGTGTGAACATGGGGTATTATTGTAATTAAATAGTGAATATTAAAAATAGTGCGGTTTCTACAATCTCTGCAATTCGATTTCCATTAACAACATCACCATATCATCGTACAATTTAGGGCACAAATTTAACAAAATCATTCATCATCGGTTACCGATTGTTATTACATTCAATAACCGATTACAAAATCATCGATTACCATTGATCGACATGACATAGAAATCAGAAATCGTGTCCGTCGGAGTATTAATCGTTGATCGTCTATTTCTGCCAAATCTCAACTATCGCCAATCACGCCATCTAACACTCGGTAAGGCTCCGATTATTACCAGTACATATATATATTATACTTCAAGTATCGGTTGTTATCGGTAATTTTGATTTCTATGAATGACATGTGATTCAAATCGTTGATCCGTTAACTGTGATTATTATGCTATTGCACGGACTTATACAGTGCCATAACTGACCTAGTATGTATATGTGAACCAAATAAAGTTAATAATATCATTCATGTGCATAGTGAATTTGAGCAGATTTGTTTAGGATACGTGTAGATGATTTTGGGTAATTAGAATATGCTGGTGTTGTTGTTTTAGGTAATGCACACGTGCATAGTGAACTTGAGCATTTTTGTGTACAATACATGATTTTGTAATTGATATGATGGTGTTATTGTTTCATGTGATGCACATGTGCATAGCGAACATGAAAAACTTTGTTTATATACGTGTATATGATTTTGTGTAATTAGTTTCTGTTGATGTTGTTGTTGTTGTTTAAAGTGATGCATATGTGCATATTGAATTTGAGCACATAACATTGAATTTTACATATGAATTGATTTTAAATATCATTACAAGAATATGTGACGCACATGTGCATATTGATTCACAAGCGCATAATGACAATAGTATGTGATGCACATGTGAATATTGATGCACAAAGTGCATATAGATGCACAAATGCATATCGTTTACGGTGATGAAAAAAAGTTGTTTAATGCACATATTAATTGAATTTGCATGCTTAATTATATTATGTTTCAATTATTATTTTAGGCAAAAAATGGAAAAAAAGCGAAGAAAGTAACATTTGTGTTGAGATCGAATGATGAAGGGGCAACAAAACTGCCAGATGATAAGGAAGGTGGATACAAAAGTGTTAAGCGAAAAGCCAAAAAAGATTGGTTATTAGTCGATGATACAGTTGGTAGTATATGCACATGTGCATCCAATTGTTACTTTCATGTTGAACGATGTTTTTTGATATCATATGCAGTTACGGCAGGAGAAAAAAAATACAAGGAATAGGACAAGTAAACGAAAGCACAATGTGATGGATGATAAGGGCGATGAGACGGTGGAAAACATTAATGAAGGAAAGTTGGATAGAACGGTGTTATATTGAAAATTATGGCTGTTTTTTGTATGGTTGTTTATATGTTAGTTATTTTTTAATGATAATTTATATTTGTTTATTGGACAGTGACAA